>WFAB01001401.1:0-203161 GCA_018977245.1 Lethenteron camtschaticum | reverse complement strand
CCGCGCCGCCACAATAAGTTTTAATGTAACTTGTAAGCCTCATTTTGGCGCCCCTTTACCTTGGCGCCCGGGACATATGTACCCCCCTGCCCCCCCCCTAGCTACGCCTCTGCGTGAGGGGGGGGACGTCCCCTGGAGTGAGGGAGGGGGACGTGAGGAGGGGGACGTGAGAAAGGGACTGAGGGGGGGACGGAGGGAGGGGGACGTGAGGGGGGACGTGAGGGAGGGGGAGGGGACGTGAGGGAGGGGACGTGAGGGGGGGGACGTGAGGGAGGGGGACGTGAGGGGGGGGACGTGAGGGAGGGGACGTGAGGGAGGGGACGTGAGAGAGGGGACGTGAGGGAGGGGACGTGAGAAAGGGGGACGTGAGGGAGGGGGACGTGAGGAGGGGGACGTGAGGAGGGGGACGTGGAGGGGGGCGTGAGGGAGGGGGAGGGGGGCGTGAGGGAGGGGGACGTGAGGGAGGGGGACGTGAGGGAGGGGACGTGAGGGAGGGGGACGTGAGGGAGGGGGAGGGGGACGTGAGGGAGGGGACGTGAGGGGAGGGGACGTGAGGGGGGGGACGTGAGGGGGGGGACGTGAGGGAGGGGGACGTGAGGGAGGGGGACGTGAGGGAGGGGACGTGAGGGAGGGGACGTGAGAAAGGGGGACGTGGGGAGGGGGACGTGAGGGAGGGGGACGTGAGGGAGGGGGACGTGAGGGAGGGGGCGTGAGGGAGGGGGAGGGGGCGTGAGGGAGGGGACGTGAGGGAGGGGACGTGAGGAGGGGGACGTGAGGGAGGGACGTGAGGGAGGGGGAGGGGGACGTGAGGGAGGGGGACGTGAGGGAGGGGACGTGAGGGAGGGGGAGGGGACGTGAGGGAGGGGGACGTGAGGAGGGGGACGTGAGGGAGGGGAGGGGGACGTAGGGAGGGGGACGTAAGGGAGGGGGACGTGAGGGAGGGGGCGTGAGGGAGGGGGACGTGAGGGAGGGGGACGTGAGGGGGGAGGGGGACGTGAGGGAGGGGACGTGAGGGAGGGGGACGTGAGGGAGGGGACGTGAGGGAGGGGGAGGGGACGTGAGGGAGGGGTGACGGAGGGGGACGTGAGAAAGGGGACGTGAGGGAGGGGGACGTGAGGGAGAGGGACGTGAGGGAGGGGGACGTGAGAAAGGGGACGTGAGGGAGGGGGACGTGAGGGAGGGGACGTGAGGGAGGGGACGTGAGGGAGGGGACGTCCCCTGGAGCTCCCAGCGCAACATCCTCCAGAGTTCTCCACCACTCGCCACTCCACACACAGGGGCTGCCAGTGTTGATTACGATGCACGAATTGAGGAGGAGAGCCACTGAGTTGTGGTGGTGGTTGTTGTTGTGTACGCGCTGTGTGTGTAGGGGGAGCGGTGGTGTAGTGGTTTAGCGCTACGCTGCGCTACGAACCCGTCTATAACCCGAGCTCGATTCCCGCTCACGGCCAATATCGTGACGATTATCTGAACAGGTCCTGGGCCTCCCCTAGGTCTGTTCAGCCTCAAATAAGTACCTGGAGTAACGGTGTGTAGTAAACATCGCCACTGGGGAGACAAAGGCGGTCGGGCGTGATGCTGGCCACCCAGCCCCTCGTGTGCCACAGTGCCGGTCATGGTCACAAAAGCAAAGTTTTGGGGAATAATAGCCATTTTATATACTTTATAGGCAAAACCATTACGAAATGACACTTACTACCCAGGAACAAAAGTTGTGTTACGTAGTGTGATCAACAACGCCATCACAGCGGTGGCTAATACCAGAGGTGTCAAGTGTCGCGTTATTTCGAACAACACGCCTGGATTGACCTGCTATGGGGGCTTATACCGTGTCGTGTTCTAGAACTACACGCGGACCCTTGCCAGCGGGTGGGGGCCTTGGGGGCTGTGTGGCACAAACCCTCACTCACTGGGGTTCGGCTCTATCGCTGTCATCTCAGTCCTCTGGCGCGGAGTTTCACCGCCAGCGCGCGTGGCTGTTAACCGCACAGGATACGCAGGCAAAGGGAATATGTCCAGCGGTGCCACCCAGCCAAGCAGGAAACGGCGATAAGAATCACATCACATCACCCACCACAGAGCTATTTGTAGGAAAAGACAAAGCTCCCCATATAGCCTTAACAGACTGTAGGGCAAGTGCTGTTAGCAAGCACCGACTAAGACCGGCACGGCACATGAGGGGTGGATAGTCAGCACCACGCCCGACCGCCTTTGTTCTCCCAAGTGGCGATGTTCACTACACACCGCTCCACCAGGTACTCATTTGAGGCTGAGTCGACCTAGAAGAGGCCCAGGACCGGTTCAAATAATCGTCACTGACGGTGTTGGCGTGAGTGGGAATCGAACTTGGGTCGCCGGGTGTTCGTAGCGCTGTTACACGACACACTCACACACAACACTCACACACAGCACTCACACACACAGCACTACACACAACACCACCCTTCACTACACACACTACACTCACACACACGACACACACAACACTCACACACAGCACTCACACACACACAGCACTCACCCTTCACTATACACACTCACACAACACTCCACCTTCACCACACACTCACAACACACACTACACACACTACACACACAACACTCATACACAACACTCACACACAACACTCACACACACTACACTCACCTTCACTACACACACTCACTACACACACTACACTCACCACTACACACACTCACTACACGCCCAACACACACACACTACACTCACACACAACACTCACTCACTACACACTACACACACACACACACTCACTCACTACACACTACACTCACACACAACACACACCCTTCATTACACACACTCACACTACACACACAGCACTCACCCTTCACTATACACACTCACACAACACTCCACCTTCACCACACACTCACAACACACACTACACACACTCACACACACAACACTCATACACAACACTCACACACAACACTCACACACACTACACTCACCTTCACTACACACACTCACTACACACACTACACTCACCACTACACACACTCACTACACGCCCAACACACACACACTACACTACACACAACACTCACCCACTACACACACACACACCCACCACACACTCACANTCACTCACTACACACTACACTCACACACAACACACACTACACACACTCACACTACACACACAGCACTCACCCTTCACTATACACACTCACACTACACACATAGTACTCACCCTTCACTACACTCACTACGCACACTACACACACACCCAACACTCACACACAACACACACACACAGCACTCACACACACAACACACAGCACTCTCACACACAAAACACAGCACTCTACACACTACACTCACTACACACACAACACTCACCCTTCACTACACACACAACACACACAACGCTCACTCACACACACAACACACAGCACTCTCACACACTACACTCACTACACACACAACACTCACCTTCACTACACACACAACACACACAACGCTCACTCTCACACACAACACACAGCACTCTCACACACTACTCACTACACACACAACACTCACCCTTCACTACACACACAACACACACAACGCTCACTCACACACACAACACTACACACACTACACTCACCCTTCACAACACACACTACACACACTCACAACACACACTCACAACACACACTACACAAACAGCACTCGCGGATCGCCACGCCCCCACCCGCGTCACCACCCCCACCCCCCTCTGAGTCGTCCAGTGGCCACGGCTTTCTCTAGCGGAGTGTCCCCAGCACCATCACAGCTGAGAGGTGAAGTTGGCTGTCTCTGTGTGTCTATCACTCTGTCTACGCGTTGTCTCTGTGTGTCTATCACTCTGTCTACGCGTTGTCTCTGTGTGTCTATCAGCGTAGCGCTAACCACTACACCCACCGCTCCCCGGCAACCACACACACCACCACAATCTATATACCAACCACATACCATCACCAACCACCACAAACCACCACCACGCACACCACCCACACGCACACCACCACCCACACCACCACCACCACCCCACCACCACCCACACCACCACCACCACCATCCACACCACCACCACCACCACCCACACCACCACCCACACCACCACCACCCACACCACCACCACCACCCACACCACCACCACACCACCACCACCCACACCACCCCCACACCACCACCACCCACACCACCACCCCCCACACACCACCACCCCCACACACCACCACCCACACACCACCACCCACACACCACCACCCACACCCCACACCACCCACACCACCACCACCCACCACACCACCACACCACCCACACCCACCACACACCCACACACACCCACCCAAACCACCACCACCCCACCCAAACCACCACCACCCCCACCCAAACCACCACCACCCCCACCCAAACCACCACACCTCCACCCAAACCACCACCCCCACCCCACCCCGGGGTTCGAGAACCCCTGCGCGCTCAAACACGCGGCGAGAGAGCAGCCCAAGCCGACTCTTGATTGGACACTTCTAGAGTGGGCGGTGACGTCGTCGCCTCCAGGCGGCGACGGAGAGGCGAGGGGAAGCTTTCCGACCACCAGTGCGAGGTCAGTCGCCCAGTCGCTGCTGCTGCTGCAGCTATCGCCGAGTGTTGGAGCTTGGAGGCGACCCCACGTCCCTGCTCCTCCCCAGCAGCAGCACAGCTGAGAGGAGGTGAGGTTGTCTCTCTCGCCTGTCTCTGTGTGTCTCTCACTCTGTCTACGCGTTGTCTCTGTGTGTCTCTCACTCTGTCTACGCGTTGTCTCTGTGTGTCTCTCACTCTGTCTACGCGTTGTCTCTGTGTCTATCACTGTCTACGCGTTGTCTCTGTGTGTCTACCACTCTGTCTACGCGTTGTCTTTGTGTCTAACACTCTGTCTACGCGTTGTCTGTGTGTCTATCACTCTGTCTACGCGTTGTCTCTGTGTGTCTACCACTCTACGTGTTGTCTCTGTGTGTCTACCACTCTGTCTACGCGTTGTCTCTGTGTCTCACTCTGTCTACACGTTGTCGCTGTGTGTCTACCACTGTCTACGCGTTGTCTCTGTGTCTACCACTGTCTACGCGTTGTCTCTGTGTGTCTGGACTATTTCGTACCAATTCCCCCCCCCCCAGCCACGGATACACGGCAGTTACGTGGCCAGCGAATTATCGGTGGGGTGTGGTGGTCGGCAGGTGCCGAACTGGGGGAGAACTGCGGGGACCCAACGAGGGGCAACCGCTGGAAGGGTTCCAAGCAGGGGACTGCCAAAAGGAAGGGCGAGGAGAGAGAGGGTCGGTAGACAGAGCGAGACGACTGCACGTGGGGGGAGCCAGGTAGGAGGAGAGCCAGGTAAAAGGGAGGAGCCCAGGCTGAGGAGATAACAGGGGGACCTGGATGGAAGGGGAGGGGTCAGAGACAAAGGAGAGCCTGGGAGCAGGTAGAAAGGCTCCTGAGCCGGAGAGACAAAGGAGGCTACGGGTGGAAGTCATACTCTTAGTTCTTTTGGTAAAGTCACGTAGGTAAAAAATGAAATTAAAATTAATAATAATAAAACAATAAAATCACGAAGGTCGAGGGAGTAGCGAGTACCCGCGACGGGACGGAGAGTGCGGATGTTGGCGTGAATAAACGGCAAGCAGCCCTAAATATTCAACCCTGGTCTCCGTGTGAGTCTACAATCCCACAGGGCGCCAAGAAGACTACACATATGTATGACTATCTGTGTGTCTATCACTGTGTCTATGTGTGACTGTGTGTCTATCACTCTGTGTCTATATATGACTGTGTGTCTGTGTCTATCACTCTGTGTCTGTGTCTATCACTCTATGTATGACTGTGTCTGTGTCTTTCACTCTGTCTATGTATGCCTGTGTGTCTGTGTCTATCACTCTGTGTCTGTGTATGTGTGACTGTGTGTCTATCACTGTGTCTATGTGTAATAAAGCACTTCGACGACGATCTGTAGTTCGGCTGGACAGCTCCGCGTTCTCTTCACACCGACACCGCTCCACTCTCGCTCCACGCACGGCTCGCTCACGCTCCCCCTGCTCCTGCGGGCCGCTGGCAGACGGCGCGCAAACAGACGGCGAGACGTGGCCTCGCCTCTCGACTCCACACACTGACCCCGAGCAACTTCCTGCTTCCCCTTATAACCCTTCACCTACGTCACCAAGCCCCGCCCATAGCCACGCCTACTCACGAACCTTCTGGATGGTTACCCACAAGAACCCTCGAGCCCCGCCTTGAACTTGGCGCCACCGATCGGCGACCGCCGTGTCGATCACTGTGTGACTGTGTGTCTATCACTCTGTGTCTGTGTGACTGTGTGTCTGTGTGTCTATCACTCTGTGTCTGTGTGTGTGTCTGTGTCTAACACTCTGTGTGTCTGTGTGTGACTGTGTGTCTATCACACTCTGTGTCTATGTATGGCTGTGTGAGTGGGATGTGTCTTGCCACAAGAGCCCTGCCGCTTGTGTGTCTGTGTCTATCACTCTGTGTAAGGAGAGTGAATATGTCTATCACTCCATGTAAGGAGAGTGAATGTGTCTTTATCACTCTGTGTAAGGAGAGTGAATCTTCTTCTTGGTTCTTTCGGTAAAGTCACGTAGAAGGGAAAACATAATAAAATAATTCTCACGACGTTTCGGCCACAACGCAAGCAGCCATCTTCAGGTGGAGGGAGAACAGGTCTGTCGAGAAGGCAGAGTCTGAATGGCACGCCCCAGGCTTGGAGCGACTATTTATGCTGGGATGGAGGGGCGAAGAGCGTCTTGACAAAATAATTTGCATATCAAGAGGAATTTAGCATATTTATGGGAAATGCAGATATGCGATTAGTACTACTTGTGAAATGCGTAGGAGGTTTGGCGAGGGGTTTAAAGTCATTATGCCCGTGCATTATGCAGGATTAGCAGTATCAAAAGGAGGGAGTAAGGTTAGAATTAATAAAGGGAAGGAATGTTAATAATATGGCGCCGCAACAACTAATATGCTTATAGACTATACATTGTAATATTACACTGTATTATTCTACCCACCCAACTGTATACCACACTGCTATATATTCACTATAAAATTACGATACTATATATTACCTTATACATTGTATTAAACATTACACTTTAATACTATTTATTATTATACAATATACTATACACTATACCATTGACCGTCGCGTGAAAGGTACTAAGAGGAAGCAACGAAATATGTCAATGGGAGAGCGGTGATAGGAAGCTTGCAGCGGAGCAAAGAATCCATTCCCTGCGGAGTGCATATCAAGAGGAATTTAGCATATTTATGGGAAATGCAGATGATCGATTAGTACTACTTGTGAAATGCGTAGGTTTTGGCGAGGGGTTTAAAGTCATTATGCCCATGCATTATGCAGGATTAGCAGTATCAAAGGGAGGGAGTAAGGTTAGAATTAATAAAGGGAAGGAATATTAATAATATGGCGCTGCAGCAACTAATTTTATTATTTTCCTTCTACGTGACTTTACCGAAAGAACCAAGAAGATGAATCCCTGCAGTCACGAAAGCTTTAAATCGAGAGTGAATCTGTCTATCACTCTGTGTCTCTGTGTGTATATCACTCTGTGTGTGTCTGTGTGTGTCTCTCTGTGTAAGGAGAGTGAATCTGGGCGCGGTCTCTAGCGCCCAGCTGGACACGAGGGCTCGACTCCTGCTCTGGGGAGCAGTGAAATGAGCCGGTGACGGAAAGTACACAGCGCACACACACACAGCACACACACAGCACTCACACACAGCCAACACACACACAGCAACACACACAGCCAACACACACACGCNCACACACACAGCCAACACACACAGCACACACACAGCCAACACACACAGCACTCACATACATACAGCACACACACAGCACTCACACAGCACTCACACAGCACACACATACAGCACACACACACAGCACCAAAGCACACACACAGCACACACACAGCACTCACACAGCACACATACAGCACACACACACAGCACCAAAGCACACACACACAGCACACACGCACCACTCGCACACACAGCACACACACACACAGCACTCACACACACAAAGCACACACTCACACACAGCACACACACAGCACTCAGCACACACACTTAAAGCACACAGCACACACACACAGCACTCACACAGCACACACATACAGCACACACATAGCACCAAAGCACACACACAGCACACACACACAGCACACACACAGCACTCGCACATAGCACTCGCACACACACAGCACACACACAGCACTCAGCACACACACTTAAAGCACACAGCACACACACACAGCACTCGCACACACATACAGCCCACCCACACACACAGCACCCACACACACACAGCACACTCACAGCACACACACAGCACACACACTCAAAGCACATACACTCAAAGCACACAGCACGCACACTCAAAGCACACACACACACAGCACTCACAACACGCACAGTGTCACGCACGACACTCACAACACACATCCGATTTGCGTTCCAAACATCAGTTTGGTGAGGCACGCCGATGTCGGTGTGAGGCGCCCCAGTCGGCGTGGTCGTGTTCAGGCGACCACGTGGGGCTCCCGGCGTTCCTCGCCTCCCCCAAAGCAAAATACAAAAACCGAGGCGCTGTCTGAGCGAGTCGCCGTCCACGCTTCGAACGCCGCTCGCTGCCATCAACCAGCAGTGCGAGTCTACTCTGTCACCTGCTCAGAGTCGCCCAGTGTCGTTAGTCACCCAGTGTCGTTAGTCACCCAGTCGCGTAGTTGCTGCTGCTGCTGCTATCGCCGGATATTGGAGGCGACCTCACGCTCCTGCTCCCCCCCCTCAGCAGCATCACAGCTGAGAGGAGCAGGTGAGGTTGTCTCTCTCGCCCTGCTCACGGAGACCCGGTCCCTGGGTCCCCACCGCAATTCTCGGGGTTCCATTTGGTTCATCGACTCCTCGTGTCTTTACCTTTGTGAGTGTGTGACGATGTCTCTGTGTGTCTGGTGTGAGTCAGTGACTGTTTGTCCCACCGTGTCTACCTGTGTGTCTATCACTCCGCCATTGGGTCGTGGTGCCAGGCGAAGGTGGTGTAGGTGGCGATGCCGATTGACGTGATTCCGATCATTGCCCCGCGTACGTCGGCAAGAGGTCTAAATGCAGAGCGCGCCGCGTTATTACCAAATGGCGTAGCGCAAAAGCGCCTCGACCGAGGATTGTCTGCAATGAAAAAGGAGCCATCATCGCCACCCCCCACACCACGACCCTCCTCCGGCTCCCCGGTTTCCCAGTCGGTTACTTTGTCCCAGAGTTTGGTGCATTTGTAGCGTCGGAAATGCATAGCACACACCGCCCTGTGTAGACTTGCCTGTAGTTGTGGGCACGGGTCGATAGGGGGTGCCACCCTGAGCTAGAAGACCGGCTAGGCTAGGACCCTGGGACCCCGGGACCCGACGTCCTTTTAAGGGCCGAGCGTGGACCAGTGGTCGAGACCCGCACCTTGGCTGGGTTGGGTCAGTTAAGCCTCCCCTAGGCCACCCTTAGCCGGAGGACTCTGAGTCGGAGCCCGTGGCCCCAGTGATGGGGCACGTCAGCCCGGAGGCCAGACCTCCCCAGGTAGTGGGAGTAAAAACCGTGTTGCCTCTGTAGTGCCGTAGATGGGCCACACTTACCGGCAGTGGAGGACAGGGCCCATCTGCAGGTACCTCAGACCCCCAGCGGAGGGGCCACTGTGCCAGCCCAAGAGGGGGTGGCTGCTGGGGTCTCAGGATCCCAGACAACCCAGACAGCTGAGCCCCTTGGCGCCACCAACGGGGGGCTGCGGGGATCTAGGATCCCACGCAACCCCACCCCTCGATGGGCAAGAGGGATAAAAGGGCGGCTCCCCAGCCGATCGGGACCAGTCGCCGCTCAAGACCCAAGACCAGCCAGCTTAGGACTCTAGACCCCTCGTCCCGCTTGTCCTTGTAAGGGCCGAGATGCTGTGCGGGCCAGTGGTGGGACTCTGGGACTCCCGGCTCTACGCCCTTGTAAGGGCGAGTTCCGAGGAAGCCAGAGTCTAGACCCGCACCTTGGCTGGGTAGGGTCGGGTAGCCTCCCTAGGGTAATCGTAGCCGGAGGACCCGAGAGCTTAGTCAGAGTCAGGCACGTTAGAAGTGGGCTGTTACCCACGGGCTGTGTCCCACGGGCTGGTATCATAATGAAGAAGTTACCTCTACAAGTGTCTCCGGAACCCATTACACCTCTAAAGACTACAGCTCCGTGGAACCCATTACACCTCTAAAGACTACAGCTCCGAGGAACCCACTACACATTCATTAATCCCCTCCCCCCCCCCCNATTGCGTGCAAGAAGCGCTCACAAGTGACACCATCACGTCTACCGCTCTAAGTAACAAAACAGGATTTCTGCACAACTCTGGCTGTTGCCTGATGAAGCTGGTTGTAATTACTGGAGAAACGTCGTACTCAGATGTAAATGTTGTGGCTTTGCTCTCCAACACACCGATGTGCTGCTCTAGTAACGAATTGGTATGTTCTGGTTACGTGACAAACCCTATTAATTGGCTGTGTCGGGTGATGGCGGGTTTAAAGACATATTTACGTGAAAGCCTACAACGTGTTAAACTTGCTATATACCACTGCTCATAATCGCAACACTGTCTGCTCCATCACCCCGGACTTCTCGGTTTCACAGTCTGCTACTTTGTTCATGAGTTTGGTGGAGTTCCTCGCCTTCAAGGGTCGTAGCCCCCCTCCATACACGGCGACAACCCGACTGAACCAGATGCGTTGCTGCGTCGGTGAGATTCCACTTCTTGTTCAGTTCAGACTGAACAAGCAGCAGTGCTAGGGGTGTGATTCTCGTACAGGATGACTGTGCCTTGGCATTCCCAGAACATCGTTTTCTTTCACTTACGAGCCAGTGTCCATGCAGCGTGTTGAAATGAAGCATGCGTTTATGTTATTAAAGTTGGGATAACTAAATCCAAAAGATGAATCTCATCACTGATGTTACAAATGTTAAGATGTAGAAGCGGAGTGATGTGAAAGTGAGGGAGCATGAACCATTGGAGTGAGGCTGAGAGATGAATAATGACTCATTCTCATTTGTGATCATCAGCAGACAGAGCCAACCATGAAGCTGGTCCTCATCCCAGTGTTCATCTTCCTTCTGGGTGAGTTCGCCTGATGATGCCGGTTGTAATTACTGGCAAAACGTCGTACTCAGATTATAAAATGTTGTTCCTTTTTCTCTCCAACACACCGGTGTGCTGTACTAGTGACGAATTGGCACGTTGTTTATGTGACAACCCTTACTAGTTGGCTGTGTCAGGTGGTGGTGGGTTTAACGACACAATTATACATTTACGTGATCTAATAAACTGTATCTGTAACGAGTGTGACCGGTCTCCTGTAGATGCGGCATTGGCTGCGATGCTCCAGATCACTCTTCCACAGAGTCTGTCTGTGAGGGAGGGAGAGAACGTGACTCTTCCCTGCTCCTTCTCCCCACCATCGATCGGCCTGGGCCACATCGTCATTGAGTGGTTCACGATGCCCAGACACTACGCAGAAAACATGACCAGAAGAGAGATGACCAAGGTGACTGCCGCATTTCATGTCAACCGTGAATAATTATCTCTGTACTTGATGTCTACGTCGACACGTAACAGATAATAACAAAGTTACGTGGTGCCCTTTAATTATCCAGAAATGTCCCAATAAGTCTCACTCCATTTCAAGAAGGAACTGCTCTGAGATCTTTGCCCAATGACGGTACATTAATGAGAGTTTGGCTTCATGTGGAGGGAAACCAGAGTACCTGATGAAACTCGTGTTTAATACGAGGGGGATTACACACAATACTCTACACAGATTCAAGTCCACAGGTAGACCCTTTTAACATCACAAACTCAACATTAATTCTAGATTTGAAGCTTTCGTGACTGCAAGGATTCATATTCTTAGGTTTTTTCGGTAAAGTCACGTAGGTAAAAATTAAAATTAATAAAAGTAAAATAAAAATCACGTTTCGGAGGCAACACAATCTTCCGTCTTCAGCTGGTACCGTCACAGCCCAACAGCTGTATCAAGTAAATGTGAGATTACAAGAGATACCACTCCATATATATAATGGTTGAGGGGGAAGGGCCAGGAACGGCACACTTTTTATTAATATGGTAAGGTGAGGCTTAAGACTAAGAATAGACTGCATAACAAATGACTGAGCCTTTGTTATGGAGAGGTGCGGTTTGTGACTACGCCTAGCCTACATAACAAATGCTGCAAATGAGACCGAGCCTCTGCCATGTAGATGGTAATAGGCTACATAACAAAAGACTGAGCCTCTATTATGGAGGTTCGGTTTGTGACTAAGCCTGGCCTACATAACAAAAGTGTGAAAAAAGAAAGCTAAACCTGGTAAAACAGAACTGGCTGTCTATCAGTAACCTTGAATAGTTTTCTGTCAAATAAGATGGTTCAAATAAGTGTAGTTAAATCTTTTTTTCATGGTTAATCACATCTTTCCAATGATTACTCAGTTTGTAACCATCATCACGGTTGAAATTGTCTGTGTTTGTATATTTGTATGGCTTCGTGTACAAACCTTTGATGGTAGCCAGGAGGTTTGCAGAGCACCTTGGTCTCGGAAAAGACAATTTCATGAGAGCCCACAGAGTTGTAGCAATGATCGGCAACGGCCGAAGAATCAGTTCTGCCGTGTTTCAGATCTTACTTGTGTTCACGGACACGATCAGAAACATGACGTTTCGTTTCTCCAATGTAGCAATCACCACAACTGCAACTCAGTTTGTAGACTCCAGGATACTGTAAGTCAGGAACGACATCCTTCACAGATGGAATCAGATCACGGTTTTATGCACTGTACTGAATCGGACTTGGATCTTATGTTTGTTTAGAATTCTGGAGATCTTTTTGGTCACGCCTGCTATGTATGGTAACGTGATAGTTTTGGTCGGAGTTTCATGTGGCTGTTTCTCTATGGTGGGAGAAACAGCTTGGCGGATGGTGCGGTCAGAGTATCCGTTCATCCTGAGGGCCCGATGTACATGTCTTAATTCACCGGCCAGGTGGTGTTGGTCAGAAATGCCATGAGCTCTGTGGTATAGCGTTTTGATGAGAGAATTTTTTTGAGATGGGTGGTGGTGGGAATCTGGTTTCAAGTAGAAATCTGTGTGGGTGGCTTTCCTGTAGACAGAATTGGTCAAGGATCCGTCAGGTCTCCTCTCAAACAGAATATCCAAGATTGGTAGTTTACCATCTTTCTCCACTTCCATGGCGAATCTGATGGATGGGTGTCTGGAATTGATGTGGTCCAAGAGGTTACTGATAGACAGCCAGTTCTGTTTTACCAGGTTTAGCTTTCTTTTAAATCCTTTATATTAAGTTCACTTGCTTGCTTGCTTGCGCGCTTACGACCGTGCAAATCTTTTGGTCGTTTTTTAACCCACTTCCCGTGATCCAATCGAGCTGACATTTTGCACAGACTCGTTGTGCGTGACAATTAATTTTCGTGAAAAAAATTCTCAAAATTTTACACTTTTTAGGAATTTTTATTATTATTTAATTACCAATGGTGGCAGGCAATCATCTGACCATAAGTGGCAGCCATCTCAAGCGAGAGGACGAGAGGACTCTAGCCGCCCATTTCAAAGACCAATGTGGGCTGGGTTGTGGCCCATTGAACACGTACTGTAATTTATTGTCTTGCTCTTTGTAAGAAACCGAAAACACAGCAAGGTCCTCCTGTCATGGAATGTAATGTATACCAATCGAAAGCAAACAACAATAAACGTGTGCCTATTTTATGTATTTCTCATTTACTTGATACAGCTGTCGGGCTGTGACGGTTCCACCTGAAGACGGAAGCTTGTGTTGCCTCCGAAACGTCGTGATTTTTATTTTTATTTTACTTTTATAAATTTTAATTTTTACCTACGTGACTTTACTGAAAAAACCTAAACTCAACATTGATATTTTGCCATCCCCTTGTCGCGGTGCAGCCGAAGCCTACAACGCTTGGTGTTCCCAGGAGGTCTCCCATCTAGGTGGTAACGAGCTCACGTCTGCTTAGCTAGCGACATCCAACGAGCCCAGGGGCATTCAGGACGATTTTACCGTGGGCATCGTGTGCCATTGTGGTTGACCTTCCATATTGTGGTTTGTGTCATTGCAGATCTATCAATCGGGGTATGAAAAAGAGGACTTGAGTATCGTTAAGTCTGTGGGAGACGTGCGGATGGGAAACTGCTCCATCGGCATCCCCAACTTCCCCAGTAGCCTCGGCCCGGTGGCTCTGTGCATCATCAAATGTCACCGATGTAACGCGGAGAACATCGAGGTGCGAGAGGAGATGGTGCTGAACGTGATGCCTGCAGGTGAACAAGAGCTGAGCGTGGCGCTCACGTTGTGAGATGACGGCGTGAATTGCGCTGATACAGCTACGCTAGCCACGATATGGCGGTACCCCGCGGTACCAAATAATACAAAATGGCCGAGGCAATTAAATATTTTATTTATGGGACCCTATTTTTTCCAGGAGTCTACTTAACTCCGCGACTGGGGTACCAATCAATCCGAAATCAGTGCTACTCCACGATGTCGAAATGCCAAACATTAGCATAAACATCCGTTATCGAAAAATTCAACTTTGAACAGTGCATCGTGTCCAGCTCGTCGAGATGAGTCGATTCCGCATCGCCGACCATCAACAGACTAAAAATGACTGCATCACAGACATTATGCAAGAGCCGGGGTACTATGGTACCCTGGGGTACGGCCATAAGGTTCATATGACTCTTCACAATAGAATAAATATCAACTTTCACAACGTCATAATCTCGATCTCAGATGTTATTAACTTGTTCACGTTCATTATACAGGAATCTCTCGCCAACCCCGGTTTCATGTGTATGCGGTTTATTATCGGTAGACCAATTTACCAACCGCAGCCCGAACGTTTGAGTATCCACGGTTAAGCACGGCATTCAGGAAGTCACGTGACATAGGTATTACATCATTGCATTGCAGCATGACATCATTGTATTGCGTGACGTCATTGTTACACAATTCGCACACCCTGTGGTGCTGCGTAGCAGATCCTATACGGCATGAACGGGCGGGTGTCCCATTCACCGCTGAATCTCGGAACGGGCAAGCGGTTCAGTGTCAATTTGATTTAGAGCGGCCTAGCGCCGTTGTTTTAAGGACATTGCACTGTACTCGCCGCGGAGAACTGTAGCAACACGACCACACCGTGTGATGGCGAGCGCCAAACTGCGCCACGCGCCCTCTCGCAAAGCCTAGTGGGAGCTTCGGTACGTCTTCCCACCTACGAGCCAGCTTCAACACGAACCACAAAGGCGACAATGAAAAACATTTGTTTATTTTACCAGGTTAGGCCCAATGAGCTGTGTAGCTTTTTTTCAGAAGCGACCTGGCCACAAGTGGATTATCGCGTGGGAATTTACAGCAGCCAAATACTCTTACACACGTGTTGGTGAATGTGGAGGGGAAACACGGAGGAGCACACGGACAATACAGATGTTGTGTCATATCCACACCTTAACAATTAATAACGAGTTTGTAATTTTATTATTTGGCAGGTAAAAAACGTGATAAAATAAAATGAGCATCATCCTTCACGATCTTGTTCAAACAGATGATGCGATCATGGAGGAGGAAATTGCGAGATCCAAATCGTAGAAGCCGAGGGTCACGGGAAAAAACGGGGTGCAGGGCTGGAGTGGGCATTTGTACAGAGCTGAGTGATTCTCCGCCAGGAATCTGTGATGCACGTGGATTGGGCCTTTGAGTGTGGCACGTGAAGCCGTGTTGAGCGAGTGGTCTCTCCCTGCTGCACGTGAAGCCGTGTTGAGTCGCTGGTTGAGGCGGTGGTGCTGGGTGCGAGTGGGGGTCTCGTTGAGCCTCCTTCTCTGTCTAGGTTCTTGACAACGCCGTCTGTGTCTCTGCAGATCCACAGCTGCACAGCGGTGCAAGTGGCATGAGTGTCGCTGCGGCAGAGGAGACCTCGCCCACAGCAGGTCCCCACTTCCGGGGCAGGAAGGGGCTTGTGGCGGCGGTCGTCGTGGTAGCAGCGGCTGTCGTTATCATCTTCATCCAGAAACGCCGTCGGTCGTCTGGTACCTCCCCCGGCTCACACAGGTATCTACAGTACGTGTGTGTGTTGAACTTCTTTTGCACCCTACGTAGCCAACCGTAGCTAACCGAAGGGGTGGGGGGAAGGACAACAAACTGAACACCCAAAGCAGTTATAAAGAAATGCATTTTTAACCTCTAGCCCAGGCACCAGGATCCTCCAGCCCTCATGAATGAATATGAACACAGGAAGCTGGGCTGGGTTCTCAGAGGTGCCGAGTCGGCACCACTGAGCACCTGGGGGTGATTCCCCGTTTACTGTGTCCAGGTGTTGCTGGGTGCAGGCACTGTGCGGTTTGTAAACTCGTGTTCTTGTTCCTCAGTGGCGATGGGCAAGCAGACGTGCACGGTGGTGTGGAGGAGAATTGGCGTCCACTGATGGAGGTGAATGGACACAAGGGGGCAACGGAGACAACGGCACGGACGGCGTTTGAAGAAATCTTCTGTGGGCTCCCCCGTGACCACCCTGGCCGGCACGTGGGGCCGCTCTTACCCACAGTGCCATGCGGGAGTGCAGTGCTGACTGCCTGTGCTTCATGAGCTGTTTGTTTACAGACCGTGCTTTTGTCATCTCTCTCCCTCTCTGTGACTCTCCACACTCCTCTTTGGCCAATTCAAATCCCTCATTGCGAAATTCTGCAGGATCCAGAATCCTGCTGCTGCCTCACCTCACAGCTTCTGTAAATGAAACATCATCATCCCAATCCTCAGATTCCCCCACTGGCTCCCAATCCGGTCCCCAATCGACTGCGAGATTGCACTCTGCGCCTACACGATCCTCCATAGACTCTCCGCTACCTCTCCTCTCTCATCTCCCTGTACTCCTCACCACGTGTTCTCCTACCTCTCCCCTCTCATCTTTCTGCGTTCACGTAGAAAGTATATGAAATTCGCGGGTTTGTATTTTTTTAATTGGCTGCCGTGGCACAGATGGCACGCTCCTAGCG
The DNA here is from genome assembly GCA_018977245.1 of Lethenteron camtschaticum. Lineage (NCBI taxonomy): Eukaryota > Metazoa > Chordata > Hyperoartia > Petromyzontiformes > Petromyzontidae > Lethenteron > Lethenteron camtschaticum. Next base: position 186,020 of record WFAB01001401.1, on the reverse strand, counting down.
GACGGCGTGGATGGTGAGAGGGGGAAGGTTGCCCAAGCGACGCCGCTCTCCCTCTCGGTTCGTCTTTGTCTGCCGCGCGGTTTACACACGAGGTGCGTGTCTCTATACTGGTGTGGAATTAGGCACCATGTGACATTCATTCATTCATCTATTCGTATGAGCACTTTTAAATACCGCATGTTTAACCCTGTGTTGATCATGGGTACTAAGTATTAATGTTCTCCGCTTTAATATTTGCACCGTGGTTGCGGTGCAGGTCTGAGTTTTGCCTGTGAAGGGACCTGAATGTGCGTGCCTTGCACAAGTCTCGAGGCCACTGGGGAGACAAAGGCGGTCGGGCGTGGTGTTAGCCACCCACCCCCTCGTGTGCTGTTCCGGCCTTCATCGGTACTCGCTAACCGCACTTGCCCCAACAGTCTGTTGAGGCTATACGGGGGTTCTTTGGCTGTGAAGGGACCTAAATGTGCGTGCGTTGCGCAAATCTCGGGACCCTAAAGGTTCTTACTCTGGATGTTTGGCCCAGAAGAGATTACATCGTAGGCGCCTTGAACTTGCCACAAACTAATGTCTGTTGTATCTGTACAATCGGGAAGCATTGATCTCAGGAGTCTATGCTGCTCATGGTTACTGTTGGAGATGTGGGTCGAGAGGAGTGGTTCCCAGCCTGTGAGCTGTAGACCACACGGCCATGTTAATTTCCCTGAAGAATGTTGCCGATTTTATTCACGAAACCTTTCTTGTATACACTGCAAGTTATTCCGCAATTTGTTTTGAGGGTTGACAGTGAACGTGGCTCCAGAAAGGTTGGGAACCACTGCGCTAGAAGATCCACACTGTGACTGCTTGGAAGAGATTAATTTCTAAGTGCTATGCTGCACATGTTTGGTCTTGACAAACATTTCCATTCAGGTCTATAGTTTTTTATTTAAAATATTGACGATTGTCAACCTTGTTTAAAGCCAGTATGAAGAAAATATTTGTTCGTAAAAGCTTTGGTCAAGAAAAAATCCACGATTTAGCAATTTGCTGGTGTAAAGAGAAGTATTTATATATTCTTAAAGAAAACTCTTGTCCTGGAGACTCAAACTGACATAAATATTAAATATGTTTACAACAATACCGAGTCTTGTCTGTTAATCATGACAACACCTCGAGCTGGGAATCTCCACTGCAGGCAAATGAACACTCGCGAGGGGCGAGGGGTTCGTTTTGCACAGCACAAACGTGAACGTTCATCTCGAGGGTAGGGCCCTGTCTCTAGCTCCCTCCACCCCACTCCATCCCACTCCATCCCACTCCACCCTCTCCACCCACTCCATCCCACTCCATGCCCTCAATCCCCTCCATCCCACTCCGTCAGACGATTCGCCACAAGTGGTTGTAATCTCAAGCGAAACGTCGTACTCGAATTGTAAATGTTGTGGGCTTACTCTCCATCACAGCGATGTGCTGAAGTAGGCGCTGATTGGCACGTTTCTTATTCACGTGACAAACCTGACTTATTGGCCGTGTGGTGGTGGGTTCACGACACGTTGATGTTCACGCGATCCAACCCAAACCGCCTGCGTGATGAATCACTGAAACTCATCACGCAACTGCACTGCCCCCTGGCGGTCAAACTACGCCATTGCACAATTCCACATTGACCAACAACCCAGCGGATTTGTATCTTTCACGTTCATCTGACCCCTCCACATCAAGAATAAAATGCAGCCACAAAAATCTTCCTGTGAGTGCACAATTTCAGCATCACTATTGGTGGTTCCAAAGCCAGAAAAAACATTCTGGACCGGTTTCGACATTCAATGTCTCATCAGCAGTCAGGATCGCTTGAGAATGTCAAACACGGCGCTCGATGTGACAGATCAACGATGAAGGTGCAGCCCCAGCAACTGCTCGCTCACGCCACTGCAGGCAGAAGGGCCTCCACTAGAGGGTGCTCTGCACAGCCCTTCTAGCCAGGCGCAGAGGGCTTGGGTGCCGTGGTGGCTAGGAAATGTTAACTACCTCGCCTGGTATAAAGGAGGTCGTGTGTTCGATCCCGACCCTGACAGCTGCTGTACATTTTGAGTTTGTGGTGTCTCCCTCCTCGTGATCTAGAATCAACATCGCGCCTTCAGAGTGTTTGGCTGCAATAAATGTCCACGTGGCGATCAGCCACGAAGTTGAGCTGCCATTTGTGGTGGCCTGCAGGTCGCTTCTGCAAGAGAGTGACGTAGCTCAGTGGGGCCTTACCTTGTAACAATAAAAACAGTTTAGTTTGTAGGTTTTAACCAAAATATTATTTTAGTTGCACCGTTTATTGGGTTTAGAGATTGACAGTCTCACAAGTGACAGTAGCAATGAAAACATGTAAAGGTTACAAAACTCAGTTAAGCAAAATAAATAAAAATAGTTTAAAGATTGTGAACCACAACACGACCACAGCAGTCACGGCGCTTCGTCAGTGCACTGCTGGATGAAGGCCTCGCCAGGCCGCTGTGGGTCGTGGTGATTGTTGGACCATACTTCACCACGGGTGGTGATGGTGGTGATTGTTGGACCACACTTCACCACGGGTGATGGTGGCTACGCACGTGACCTGTGACCCAGCGCTGTGGAGCAGCAGCAGCAGGGAGGGTTGGTGGATCACCGCACGAATGTTTCAGAACTCCCTCTCGTGGCCGTGCAGAGCCGTCGTACCCCGGGACTCGCCACGAGAGGGCGGCACAGCAAAGTGAGATCATCATAGAGGCGCCACTCTTATCACGAGGGCATCACGCGTGCGCAGTAGCCATACTTTGTGAGCTCTATCTCTGGAATTTTTGCCAGTTTTGAAAATGATGAAAATATTATAAGGTTTTACCCTTTCTGGCAATAAAACAATAGTTGTGCTAAAATGTTCAAACACCAAATAGATGATACCTTTGGCAAGGCATCAAGTCTGCATGAACCACAACATACTCGTGGGAGAACATGCAAACTAGGCGGTATTTATTTTTGCCTTTCTCCGAGTGTGGCCAACGTGATCCTTGACAGGAAGTTTTGAGTCTACGACGACCTAAGGTAATTCGTTTTACCTGCCTGCTCAATTCGTTCATTATTAAGACTGCATCGCTGAGGAAGACTTGCCGGTTGTTTTCCCTGGAAACACGTCACCTTTGATGTATTGGCATTGAGGACAGCTTAAGTGAGATTAGTCGGTGCTGAAATCTAAATCACTCTGTAATTCCTGTATACGTCTTTGGAGTAATTGCCAGCAGCCTCAATATGGTGTCATCAGCAAAGATGTTCATCTAAGAGTGTTCAAGCTGGGTGCCCAAGTCATTGACATACAGGAGAACAAGATAGGTCCAAAACGGAACCTTGAGGTACACCCTTAGTAATTAAACATTTGTTAGACGCCAGAATACAATGGATACGACCTGATTCCGTTAAAAAGGTAGCTTTTAAACCAGTCAACTGTGTGCTCGGAAATCGTAGGCTTCGAAGTATTTAATTAATGCAATGATCGACTGTATTAGATGCTTGGATAGATCTAGGAATAGGCAGGCGCAGTTTTTTTTCTTCCAGATTATTGAAAAAAATTTAGGGTGTCCATTACAGTGGAGGTTGTGCTGCATTGTTTACGGAAGCCTGATTGTTTTGAATGTAACAGCTCACCTGATTGTTTTGGATGTAACAGTTTTCCTTTTAAGAAAGTTACTTATTTAGGTTTAATTGTTTTTCAAATAATGTTTCAATGGAGATAAGATTGATATTGGCCGTGATAATCAGGGTCATCTGAAGACCCCTTTTGTGTATGGGGGCAAACAAATCAGTTTTCCATTGAGCGGTTACAGAGTCGTCTTTAATGGCAAATTAAATATGGGTTAGGGGCCTGAAAATCACGTCACCCAATGCAATTAAAGTGAAGGCAGGCAAGCCGTCAGCTCCAGTGGAGACTTGTTTGGAAGAGACAACTTCTTCGGGACATCAAGCTCTGTCATGGGCTTGAAATTTTATTATTAAACATTTACAATATCCTGGCTATTAGTGAGATACCTTTGGTTCTTTCGGTAAAGTCACGTATGTAGAAAATAAATAATAAACCACGACGTTTCGATGCAACACAAGCAATCGTCATCAGGTGGAAAAACAGCAGTAGAACTGCTGAACAAGAAACGGCTGCTGCAACACGAGGTTATATAGGTTTGAGGTGGGTGTCACCCAAGGGCAGTAGGCGGGGTCGAGATGGCAAGGAGTCCGTCTCCGCACGCACGCACAGCAGGTGCGTCAAGGGAGAGATTGGCATGTCAATGTAAACGAGTTTAATGGGAAGATCGCATGTCTGTGTCAGAGGACCGGGCATAGCGCCACCTCGTGGGCAACGCGAACTGCGGCGTTGGCTGCTGCTCAGTGAAAGGCCGGAGTATCAACGTGAGAGAAGTTCCGACGGACGCACTCGGAGACGGAGGTAAGTTAAGGGCTTTCGCCAGGGTTTATTAAGCTGTTACAATAATACACAGGGTACACAACTCCCAGGGGCTAGGGGTCCTACTCTGAGTGCGGGTCCCTGCCGGCTAGCTCTCTCTCTCGTGTCGGATCGTGGACTCTGCCGACTCCACCGATCGGAGAGCGAAGCACCTCTATGGCTACCACCGGCTTCTCCCCAGACTCCTACTCGATCCCTCTCTCTACCCCTGGTTCCCTCTTCACCTGCTTACTTACCCGTTCCCACAGTGACCCGCTTACGTCACGGGGTATCCCTTAAGTACCCTATGAGACGTGACGTCATCGCCCTGAACGGCACACCTGACGTCACGTCCCCATTTTACTCCTCTACAAACGCAAGAGAACCACCAGTGAGACCTACGGCCTATTAAACAGCGAGAGCTACCGTTACATCGAGGCAAAATGGAGCAGCGGTGGCTATGTTATTTAGACCTTAGTCTGTTGATGTAAATACATTTTACAAGGTTCCCCACCAAGCCGTCGATTCTAAGAATCCTTTGGCAGTCCTCTTCACTGCCGCCGCCCCAGCCCTGCCGCGCCAGCACGCGGTGGCGATGGGCAGGCAGCCCGTGGCCTCCGCTGGTTCTAACACCGCTGGGCCCGAGGGCTCGCCACTGCGGCTTCCAGCTCTTCTCACGGAAATAAAAAACAAAATCCCCCTGCAAGCTCTTCCGAATCCAATCGTAGAAGTCTCCGTGAGCGCAACGTGACGTAGAGGGGGCGTTGTGGTGAGAATTAAAGCAGCTCGTCTCAGCAACGCCTCCACCCAACACAGTCTGGGTGGGGTGGGGAGTGGTCGTGAAAAGCCCCGCCCCTGGGTGGGGGCCATGCGGGTCGTGTGTCCCCAAGCTCTATCGCTCAGTGATCGCAGCGCGTGTGGCTGTTACCCGCAGGACTCGCAGCTCCGCGGGTCACGAGTCGCCCGCGCCATCGCCGAAGCAAATCTGCTCAACGGAGCGAGAAGACCCTGGGACCTCCTTTGCCAGTACCAAATATGAAAATAGGTTTTCCCCTTTTTTCTGGCAACAAAACAGGTGTTAAGATGTTAGAACACCAAACTGAAACCTTTTACAAAGAATCATGTCTGCATTAACCACAATACTTGGGGTCAGAATGCAAACAAAAACATAATCTGATTATACACGCCAAAAGGTGAACGCTTTTTGGCATCTTCTGGTGACATGATTCCTTGTAAAAGGTTTCAGTTTGGTGTTCTAATATTTCAACACCTGTTTGTTGCCAGAAAAAAGGGGAAAAGCTATTATCTTAAACTACACTACTAATATTATCTCTCTACTCACACTGTTACACTCACACACTGACAATGTCGGGGGCCAGACTATCTCTTAGGGCCACCCCCAGTCGATTCGAACAAAGTGGTACTCAGTTTACCGTCCATGACTGAGATCTGTGTGGGGATATGTCCGAGCACAACCGGGAGGCTGCGTCCAGGTGGAACTTCCGCGGGTTTCTTAATGCGCTGGAGAATTCACTCAGCCATTGGGCGGTGGTGTGTGGGTGGTGATGGTGGTGGTGTGTGGGTGGTAGTGACACAGTACAGCAGAGTAACTCACACAGTACAAGTGACAGTACAGTAGAGTAACTCGCACTGTACAAGTGACAGTACAGTAGAGTTCCTCACACTACAAGTGGGGGGCTGGACGGTGGTGGGGGCTGGACGGTGGTGGGGGGACTGGGATCTGCGCCACTTCGGGCTGATTGACGGGGATCTGTCCGAGAGTTTGAGCACGACGATTAAGCAGTGACGTCACGAGGTCCCACATTCTGCTTCTTCCCTCCCACTGGAGAAGTCACCCCGGCCACTCAGCATCGGGTGACAGAGTTGAGGCGCTGCTCACGCTCCCAGGGTCGCGTTCAGAGGCGGCGTCGACTGCCTTGGCAGTTAACGTCATCCACACAAAGACAAAGATCCCCCGTATAACCTAAACAGACTGTAGGGGCAAGTGCTGTTTGCGGGCACCCATGAAGGCCGACACGGCGCATGAGGGGGTGGGAGGTCAGCACCACGCCCAACCGCCTTTGTCTCCCCAGTGGCGATGTTTACACACCGCACCAAGTACTCATTTGAGGCCTAGTCGACCGAGGAGAGGCCCAGAACCGGTTCAGATAATCATCACTGACGGTGTTGGCCGTGAGTGGGAATGGAACTCGGGTCGCCGGGTGGTTCGTAGCGCTGTTACACAACACAGACACACAAAACACACACACACAACACTCACAACACTCACGCACACAGCACTCACTCACCACTCACACAGTACACACTACTCACACACAGTACACACACTACTCACACATAGTACACACACTCCTCACACACAGTACACACACACCACTCACACGCAGTACACACTACTCACACACACAGTACACACTACTCACACACAGTACACACATTTCAGGTTCGAGAAATCGCTCTGCAACTGGCAGAACGCGGCCACCCCACCCGTGTCTTCGTGTGTCGCTCGGAATTTCCGTCTCATCACACGGGTACGGAAGGTGGTGGGGGACTGGACGGTGGTGGGCGACGGTCGGTGGTGGGGGGGGAAGGTGGTGGGGGGGGAAGGTGGTGGGGACTGGACGGTGGTGGGCGACGGTCGGTGGTGGGGGGAGGGAAGGTGGTGGGGGACAGGACGGTGGTGGGGGGGGGGAAGGTGGTGGGTACAGGACGGTGGTGGGGGGAGGGAAGGTGGAGGGGGGGGAAGGTGGGGGGGGGACGGTGGTGGGGGGGGAAGGTGGAGGGGGAAGGTGGGGACGGTCGGTGGTGGGGGGCTGGACGGTGGTGGGGGACTGGGATCTGTGCCACTTCGGGCTGATTGACGGGGATCTGTGCGAGAGTTGAGCACGACGATTAAGCAGTGACGTGACGAGGTCCCACATTCTGCTTCCTCCCTCCCACTGGAGAAGTCACTCGGCGGCTTGATGGGGGACATCACCCCCGTCCACTCAGCATCGGGTGACAGAGTTGAGGCGCTGCTCACGCTCCAGGGTCGCGTTCAGAGGCGGCGTCGACTGCCTTGGCAGTTAACGTCATCCACACAAAGACAAAGATCCCCGTATAACCTTAACAGACTGTAGGGGCAAGTGCTGTTTGCGGGCACCATGAAGGCCGACACGGCACACGAGGGGTGGGAGGTCAGCACCACGCCCGACCGCCGTTGTCTCCCAGTGGCGATGTTTACACACCGCACCAAGTACTCGTTTGAGGTCTAGTTGACCTAGGAGAGGCCCAGAACCGGTTCAGATAATCGTCACTGACGGTGTTGGCCGTGAGTGGGAATGGAACTCGGGTCGCCGGGTGGTTAGTAGCGCTGTTACACAACACAGACACACAAAACACACACACACAACACTCACAACACTCACGCACACAGCACTCACTCACCACTCACACAGTACACACTACTCACACACAGTACACACACTACTCACACACAGGACACACCACTCATATATAGTATACACACACTACTCACACACAGTACACACACTACTCACACAGTACAAACCACTCACACACAGTACACACACTACTCACACACAGTACACACACAAGGCTCATACACAGTACACACACTACTCACACACAGTACACACACAGTACACACACACTACTCACACACAGTACACACACTACTCACACAGTACACACACTACTCACACACAGTACACAGACTACTCACACACAGTACACGCTATTCAGACACAGTACACACCACTCACACACAGAACACACACACTACTCACACAGTACACACCACTCACACACAGTACACACCACTCACACACAGAACACACACACTACTAACACAGTACACACCACTCACACGCAGTACACCCTACTCACACACACAGTACACACTACTCACACACAGTACACACAATACACACATTTCAGGTTAGAGAAATCGCTCTGCAACGGGCAGAACGCGGCCACCCCCACCCCGTGTCTTTGTGTGTCGCTCGCAATTTCCGTCTCATCACACGGGTACGGAACGGTGGTGGGGGGGAGGTGGTGGGGGGTGGAAGGTGGGGAAGGGACGGTGGTGGGGGGGGACGGTGGTGGGGACGGTGGTGGGGACGGTGGTGGGGACAGGACGGTGGTGGCGACGGTCGGTGGTGGGGGTGGAAGGTGGTGGGGGAGGGAAGGTGGAGGGGGGAGGTGGTGGGGGACAGGACGGTGGTGGGGGAGGGAAGGTGGAGGGGGGAGGTGGTGGGGACAGGACGGTGGTGGGGGGGAAGGTGGTGGGGGACAGGACGGTGGTGGGGGAGGGAAGGTGGAGGGGGGAAGGTGGGGGGGGACGGTGGTGGGGGGGGAGGTGGAGGGGGGGGAAGGTGGGGACAGGGCGGTGGTGGGGGGGGAAGGTGGGTGGGGGGACGGTGGAGGGGGGGGAAGGTGGGGNACGGTCGGTGGTGGGGGGCTGGACGGTGGTGGGGGNACTGGGATCTGCGCCACTTCGGGCTGATTGACGGGGATCTGTCCGAGAGTTTGAGCACGACGATTAAGCAGTGACGTCACGAGGTCCCACATTCTGCTTCTTCCCTCCCACTGGAGAAGTCACTCGGCGGCTTGGTGGTGGGACATCACCCCCGTCCACTCAGCATCGGGTGACAGAGTTGTGGCGCTCCTCACGCTCCCGTGGTCGCGTTCAGAGGCGGCGTCGACTGCCTTGGCAGTGAACGTCATCCACACAAAGACAAAGATCCCCCGTATAACCTTAACAGACTGTAGGGGCAAGTGCTGTTTGCGGGCACCCATGAAGGCCGACACGGCACACGAGGGGTGGGAGGTCAGCACCACGCCCGACCGCCTTTGTCTCCCCAGTGGCGATGTTTACACACCGCACCAAGTACTCATTTGAGGTCTAGTTGACCTAGGAGAGGCCCAGGACCGGTTCAGATAATCGTCACTGACGGTGTTGGCCGTGAGTGGGAATGGAACTCGGGTCGCCGGGTGGTTCGTAGCGCTGTTACACAACACAGACACACAAAACACACACACAAGACTCACAACACTCACGCACACAGCACTCACTCACCACTCACACAGTACACACTACTCACACACAGTACACACACTACTCACACACAGTACACACCACTCACACACAGTACACACACTGCTCACACACAGTACACACCACACACACACAGTACACACACACTACTCACGCACAGTATACACACAGTACACACACACTACTCACACACAGTACACACACTACTCACACAGTACACACACTACTCACACACAGTACACACTACTCACACACAGTACACACTATTCACACACAGTACACACCACTCACACACAGAACACACACAATACTCACACAGTACACACCACTCACACACAGTACACACACTACTCACATACAGTACACACACTCCTCACACACAGTATACACACACCACTCACACGCAGTACACACTACTCACACACACAGTACACACTACTCACACACACAGTACACACAGTACACACATTTCAGGTTAGAGAAATCGCTCTGCAACAGGCAGAACGCGGCCACCCCCACCCCGTGTCTTTGTGTGTCGCTCGGAATTTCCGTCTCATCACACGGGTACGGAAGGTGGTGGGGACAGGGCGGTGGTGGGGGTGGGGAAGGGACGGTGGTGGGGGGGNACGGTGGTGGGGGACAGGGCGGTGGTGGGGGGGGAAGGTGGGGGAAGGGACGGTGGTGGGGGGGACGGTGGTGGGGGACAGGGCGGTGGTGGGGGGGGAAGGTGGGGAAGGGACGGTGGTGGGGCCAGGGCGGTGGTGGGGGGGGAAGGTGGGGGGGGACGGTGGTGGGGACTGGACGGTGGTGGGGACGGTCGGTGGTGGGGGACTGGGATCTGCGCCACTTCGGGCTGTTTGTGGGGATCTGTCCGAGAGTTTGAGCACGACGATTAAGCAGTGACGTCACGAGGTCCCACATTCTGCTTCTTCCCTCCCACTGGAGAAGTCACTCGGCGGCTTGGTGGTGGGACATCACCCCCCGTCCACTCAGCATCGGGTGACAGAGTTGTGGCGCTCCTCACGCTCCCGTGGTCGCGTTCAGAGGCGGCGTCGACTGCCTTGGCAGTGAACGTCATCCACACAAAGATCCCCCGTATAACCTTAACAGACTTTAGGGGCAAGTGCTGTTTGCGGGCACCCATGAAGGCCGACACGGCGCATGAGGGGGTGGGAGGTCAGCACCACGCCCGACCGCCTTTGTCTCCCCAGTGGCGATGTTCACTACACACCGCTACACCAAGTACTCATTTGAGGCCGAATCGACCTAGGAGAGGCCCAGGACCGGTTCAGATAATCGTCACTGACGGTGTTGGCCGTCAGTGGGAATCGAACTCGGGTCGCCGGGTGGTTCGTAGCGCTGTTACACGACACACCACTACACTCACACACACAACACTCACACACACACAGCACACACAACACTCACACAACACTCACACACACTACACACACTCACCACACACTACACTACTCACACACAACACACACACCCTTCACTACACACACTCACACACACAGCACACACACAGCACTCGCACACAGGTGGTGGGGGTGTTTGACCATACTTCACCACGCCGGTCAACGCCGGTTGCCATCGGGACCAAGAGAGCCGCCTCCTCCCACGGCGTTGTGAGAGGCGTCTTGTCTGAATGTTTTTAGAACCAAAGTAAAATGTCCAACTCACCGTTGAAAATCAAAAACTGAACTCCGAATACCGCTCACGACAAGACACCCCCCTTTCATCATGTACTGCAGTGTGTGGGAGTGTCAAATCTGGAATGTACTGCAGTCATGTTTATTGACACAAAGCTAAACATTCCTCATTCTCATGAACCAAATATACAACCTCTGAGTTCAAAACATTTGCAGAGGGTAACTGAAGCACATAAACGAGTTGCAAAGTCGATACAAAATGTCCATACTTCTCTAGCAATGTAAACTTGTATACAACGTAAAGAGCGATGTGCACATCTGTAGATTGTATTTGGTTTTCAGTTCAATGTGCGCACCACGCCTCCGGCTGGATGTATAAAGGACGTTTCATACAAGCAAGCGCCCATTCAGATGGAATAGAAGTCTGATTTGTATCTGGTAATTAAGGCGAGTCAACGTATAAATGTATCGAGTTTACGATACAACTTCAGTACACTAAACGTCCTTTCTTAGCCGATCTGCCACAAATGGCAAAGTAATTATTGTCAGGTATGAAAACATTTGAGCGCAGTATTTTTTATTTATTTTAAAGGCTAATTCTGCCTCGAAGCAGAACAAGAGGGGAGATGTCGTAGCCATGGACACACGGTATTCACGTGGCCAGCGATGTCGGAAATCTGGGCGTGGTGGATTTCTGGGCGTGGTGGATATGTTCTGAGCGTGGTGGATTTCTGGGCGTGGTGGAGATGGTGTTCACGACTCTTAGATCTTTCGGTAAAGTCACGTAGGCTGGGTCGGTAAATAAATTAAATACGATTAAGCCGCCTTTTGTTATGCTGCTGGGTGGGTAAATTAATTAAATACGAAAAAGAAGAGTACTGTTAAACGCTGGGGATGTTAACACTCGGTAGAGTAAAATAAAATAGTGCCTGTCAGATGGTGTTCACTGGTTGGTGGTGTTGGAGGTGTGTTCTGGGCGTGCTGGATGTTGGGGCTGGGGGTGGAGACCCACCGCACGCCACGTCCCCCCGTGGGCTATAAAACAGCGGCGTCGTTGCTGCTGCATATCGCAAAGTGTTGGAGGCGACCCACGTCCCTCCTGCTTCTCCCAGCAGCAGCAGCAGCATCACAGCTGCGAGGAGGAGGTGAGGTTGTCTCTCTCGCCCTGCTCACGGAGACTGCGTCCCTGGGTCCCCACCGCGATTCTCGGGGTTCCATTTGGTTCATCGACTCCTCGTGTCGAGGCGTCTCTCTGTGTGAGAGTCTCTGCCTGTGACTGTTACACTCGTGGTCTACGTGTCTCTGTCTATCAACTCCGTGTGTGTGTCTGTGTGTCTATCACTCTGTGTGTCTATCACTCTGTGTGTGTCTCTGTATGTCTATCACTCTGTGTCTATGTGAAGTATGGGAATTGACGGCAGGAACTTCTTGACGGGTAACACACTTTTATTAAATCCTTCAGGTATCACAATACAACGTGTGGTCTTCCTTCTTCCTCCGACACACTCCACTAATCTCGTGTAAGCTCTAGGCCTCTGGCTACACACCATACACTCGACTCGTGTAAGCCCTATGCCTCTGGCTACACAATACACTCGACTCGTGTAAGCCCTATGCCTCTGGCTACACAATACACTCGACTCGTGTAGACCTATGGCTACCCAATACACTCGACTCGTGTAAGCCCTATGCCTCTGGCTACACTATACACTCGACTCGTGCAGACCTCTGGCTACACACACTACACTCGCCTCTGGGTTACACAGAGTCCCGGTCCCCTTAGGACAGCGGGGCTAGGTACCGCAGGGCTCTAGGTCTTCATCCCCGTCTTCATTCTTCGCTGGTTACACACTGCCCTTTACGCCTGTGTGCATCCCCTTTTATAGCCCCTGCTCACGAGAGGCGGAGCTGATGCGTCCATTCAGCATGAGCATCGCTCCTTAATAAACCAATCACGACGCACTCTCTTTACGATCCGGTTTCCCCAGCGCGTGTTAACACTCCTCCACCAATCCCACCGCGCTGCCACCCGGTCACTCCCTCTCAGCATATCACCGGTCCACAGCCAATCAGTACCCCGTAACCCACGACCCCGCGCTGACCCTGATCCTCCACCGTCAGCGCGCGTCACCACCTACACAGCCAATCCTCACACACTGTGCATACGATCCTTAATCCCAGCGCGTATCACCTCTACATCACCCCCTCCCACATAGCTTGCAGCCGGCCCGGCTGTTAACCTACAACACAACATAACGCAACGCAGTAATAAAGAACTCCCCATCCCAGTGTGCCCCGTAACACAACAACAACAACATAACACAACCTTAAATACAAAGCAATATACAGCCCGACGAACAACACAATAAAAGCGAACACCGTAAAACGAACGCGCCAAGTGTCACCGCGACCCACGCAGTGCCGAGGCGCTCCGGCTGCCTCGACTCCGCACGTGGTAGATTACACAAAGTAGCGCGACCTAGCGCGAGTCCGTCTGGCCGGTCCGTCGTATGGAACGGGACGTTGGCGACCGTCCGGTGTCTCCGGCAGCTCTAGACGGCACGGATCGGGCCTGGAAGGACCGGCCCCGCCGTGGAGATCCGGCCGCCGGTGGTCGGCAGCAGTCAGTTCCGAGACACCTGGGAGCGGGTCAGGCGGAGACATGTGAGGAGCAGGCAAGGACAACTCCCCCTCAGGGTCGTCGGTCACGTCACATGCTCGGCCCTCACGACACAAGGGGAGGCCATACGGAGGCGAGAACGGTTTCAGTCGGGAGGGGTGGACGTACCAACGGCGTTTCCCCATTTGATCTGAACGCACTGGGGGCGCGCAACCCGCACGACTTCCACGGGTCCCCGCCACGGCTTCAACAATTTAGGTGACGTGGCCAAAGGTGCCTGAGGGCAATGCAGCCAGGCCTTGTCACCTGGTTCCCAATTGTGCACGGATACCTTCCGTGCCCGCAACCGCTCGTTCGCAATTTGGCGAGCCGCGAATTAAGCCGTGCGGCCTCCCTTGCCTCTGTCAGTTTATGAATATTAAATTTAATATGCTCTGCCAATTTAGAATTAGTTCGTGGTGCGGGCAGACCCAGCTGCGTTTCATGGGCGGGTCGGCTTCCCGACCGTACATTAGAAAAAACGGGGAAAACCCCGTAGCTGCATGGGGGGCCATTCTATACGCGGCAAGGACCCCAGGGACCTGCAGGTCCCAATCAACATGCGACTCACACACCTGCTGGCACAGCATAGAGGTCAATGTCCTGTTAAGCCTCTCCACCATCCCGTCCGTCTGCGGGTGGTACGGGGAGGTACGCACCTTTTTTGTACCCAACAGGTCGCACACCTCCTGCAGTAATTTACTCGAAAAATTTTTCCCTTGGTCAGTCAGCAAGCGTTCGGGAGCCCCCTTGTCCAGGACGTAGCCCTGGACAAAGGCGTCCGTCACAGCCGCCGCCGACTGGTCGGCGAGCGGCCACGCCATAGGCCACCGGGTAAAATATTCGACCCCCACCAACAGGTATTTATTACCCTAGGCGTGACCGGGAAGGGCCCCAGAATATCGAGTGCAACGAGCTCGTTAATGCGCGAGACCTGAATAGATTGCAGCGGTGGATTAGCTGCCACGGGCGGCGGTTTCCGTCTGGCGCACTCAACACAACCCTTTAGAATATTCACCACATCACCCCCATTCCCGGCCAATAATAGTCACGCTGAAGCAGGGCAAGCGTTTTGTTAACTCCCAAATGCAAGAGGCGTTCGTGTGCGGCCAAGACAACCTTCCCCTTACAGCAGAAGGCACCACAATCGAATGCCGCCGGGACAAACTGTCCCATCTCATCAACAGGCCCTGCTTAAGCTCGTAGGAGCCAGTTCGGTCGTGGCTACCTTCGGAACCCTCCGTCTTCCGGCGCAATGCCAGCAGGGAGCTGTCCGCCATTTGGAGACGGCCCCACTCACTCAACGACAGTGAGAGCAGCGAGTCCTGACCCCCTGGGGTAGCGGACCATCCCCAATTGGTGTGCTCGCGGTCGCAACCAACGCCTCCCTACCTTCCGTAACCGGAGGTTTACAGCGCGCCGATCCCGATAAGCACGCACATTTGTGACAAGGCAACAACCGCGACAGGGCATCGGCATTCGTGTGTCGCAACCCTTTACGGTACGTAGTCGTGAACTGATAGTCCTGAAGGACTTCCAACCAACGCGACAATTGGCCCGAGGGCTGGGCAACCCGTAATGAATACTGGAGCGCCGCATGGTCCGTCCGGACCGTGAAATGACGACCATAGAGATATGGCCTGAATTGTTGTACAAAAAAAACAATGGCAAGTAGTTCACGACGGGTGACGCAGTAGCGCTGCTCTGCCGGCGACAACACCCTGCTACCATAGGCGACCACCCGTTCGACCCCTCCAATGACTTGGGACAGCACCCCCCAATGCCCGTGTTGCTAGCATCCGTGTCTAGCAAGAAGGGACTCTCGAAGTCCGGATAGCGCAAGGGTGGGGCCCTTACCAAGGCGTCCCGGAGGGAGCAGAATGCAGCCTCCTCCTCCGGCCCCCACCGGAACTTCACTCCTTTTGCCGTTAAAGCGTGCAAGGGCTTCGCAATGGTGGCGAAGTGCTCAACGAATCGGCGATAATACGAAGCAAACCGATGAAACTGCGCACGTCTGACACTGACGTGGGCGTCGGCCACGAACTGACACAGTCCGTCTTCGCAGGATCGGTAGAAATCCCCGAAGAGTCGACAATGTGACCAAATACCTCACAGATTTTCGAAAAAGATGGCATTTGGCCGGTTTAAACTTTAATTTAGCCGATCGCATTCGCAAGAACACCCCTCTCAATCGCTGGAGGTGTTCCTCGAACGTTTTACCGAAAACAATGACATCGTCAAGGTAAATGAGGCACGTTTCCCACTGCAAGCCCGACAAAACCAATTCCATAAGACGCTGAAACGTCGCAGGAGAGGAGTGAAGTCCCATGGGTAACCGGTTAAACTGAAACAGGCCCCCTGGAGTCCGGAATGCAGTCTTAGGCTTAGACTCCTCATCGAGTGGCAACTGCCAAAATCCGGACAATAAATCAAGAGTCGAAAAGTATCGCGCACCGGACAATGCGTCGAGAGACTCGTCCATCCTGGGGAGCGGATACGCGTCGGCCACCGAGATCTTATTCAGGCGGCGGAAATCGACGCAAAATCGCAGGGACCCGTCCTGCTTTTAACGAGCACAATAGGTGCTCCCCAAGGACTGGAAGAAGGCGAAATAATGTCGGCTTCCAGCATATCGTTAACCGCCGACTGAACATGTTCCTTCTCAGCAGGACTCAGTCGGAAGGGATTTTGCCTGACCGGTGCCGCATCGCCCGTTTCAATGTGGTGGCGTAGCAGGTCCGTGCATCCGATATCATACTTATGTTTACTGAAGACATCCGAAAATTCAATCAGCAACCCGCGCAACGCGCCCAACTGTACCGCTGACAAATCGTCAGAGTCCGCGCACAGCATATTAATCCAATCTAGGTCCTCCTTTGATGGTACGCTATTCGTGGGGCTCGGATCAACCTGCGCAACCAGCCTCTCCTCCGCAGGGACCCGTGCCGCGTGAGCCAGCACGGTGCCCTGCTGAATGACGGCCGGCCGCGCCCAGCGTTTAAAACCATGACAAACGGATCCCTGTCTGCCCCAACCAAAGTGTGAGCCACCGATAAATCGAGACCTCCAACAGCCCTATTAGAAGGACCCAAAAGCATGGCCTGTTCCGAGGCCTCCTTCCCCCATGGCTTCCGTAACCGGAGGGGAACCAACATTTGTGAACCCGGGGCACGTGCACGGTCTGTGTTGCTAACGCCTGAATGGTAGCGCACGCCGTCCGAATTACATTAGGGCTCGTCAAAAATGAAATACGGCGACCTGATGGCAGTTCAATGCAACGCTGATCAATGAGAATTTTGATGGGCATTTTCGCCAAAAAATCAGTGCCCAACAGGCAAGGAACCGCCAGGGAAGATGAAACGAAAACGGGTCCCGACAATTTGATATCACCAATGCAAATGGACGCCCTAATCTGACCGATAATGCCCAACGATCCCCGTTAGCGGCGTAAAATGGCACATCGACCGGAAGAAGCGGACGACATTGTACCGGAGAATATTATAAATGAGATCCGAAATAATAGTCGCCGATGCCCCCGTGTCCACCAACACCCTGACCTCGACCCCATCAATCGATCCGGTAACGACGGATGAACCCGCTGAGGCAGCCACAATTCTGTGCCCCAATTCCGACCATTTAATGTCTCCCCGGTCCCGGCCGAACCCCCTCTCCGAACCGAACCTCCGAACTCTACTCGGCTCTCCCTCGTCGCAACGCGACGACCCATACGTGTCGAGTATGCGGGCCAAGCATGTGAGGTGCCGCGACTTGCCGGGGTTTGCAGTGATGACTTGGGCCTTGGTCGTCGTCCAGCCGAGGTCCCATGGCGCGCTGACGTGGGGCCCGGCAACCGGAGGCCACGTGGCCACGAAGGCCGCAGTTATAGCAGGTGATGACAGTAGTCGGAGATCTCGGTTGCTCCAGCTTGCGGGCCGCTCGCAGAGGCGAACGACCCCCCGACCTCCAGTCCCCNGCTCGTCCCGCGATGAACGCGTCCTCTCGTGGGCTGACGACTTGGGGCCCGGTGTCAACCGGAGCCGGAGTTGAGGCCACGGCAGCGTTGCAGACGACCCCCTGCTTTCGTTGGAGGACCTCGTGCGCTTGCATGCTCGTGGCGACCCGTAATGAAGAAATATCGGTGTCGTCGGCCGTGTTGATGGGGACCCCCAGGTCCTGCGCCAACTTGAGCAGCTGCTCCAAAACCATCGCATCTTGGCCCTCCTCGTCCATACGAGGGAACGCGGCGTCAGCGAGAGCGAGCAACGCCGTGCGGTAGGCGAGCACGGTCTCCGTGTCCGCCTTCCGTCTTGCGTAGAAATGATGGCGGCACGCCGAGGGCGGACCGTAGACTTTTGCCATGAGAGCCAGCGCATCCTTGAGCGTGGAGCGGTCCGACCTGCGTGCGGACGTGAAGGCCGCGAGCGCGTTGTCGTCCAGCATGGCAGGCAGCGCCCGCAGTGCCGTAGCGTCGGACCAGGCGGACATCTCTTGATGCGCCAAAAATCTGCGCTGAAATAGGCTCCAATCCCCGCCTTCCGCCTTGAATGCTGACAACGTGGGAAGGCGCTGCTGAAAAATAAAGTCGTCCTCCTCCTCGTGCTTCCTCTCTGCCCCCCGCCGGTGTGTAAGATGGCGGCCCCAGCGGCGGGTGTGTAATGGCGGTCCGCCGCGCGCGTTGGTGACGTCAGCGGCCGCGCATGGAGAACCGCTGCCACGTGGTGATGGCCGTTCCCGCCAAAAGTTGGAGCGGATGAAACGGCGGGAATCGCCAAATCGTTTTGGCGGGAATCTGCAGAGCGACCCTGTAGCACGTCGGCCGCCGTCCCCGCTCCTCCCGACGAGCTGATCTCCGCCAAGATGGACGCGGCGGCGAGCAGCAGGTCCGCCAGACGGGAGTGTGCCTCGCGAAGCACGGTGTCAGTCCCCCGTCTCTCGTCCGGCGCCGTCGGTGGATCCTGCCCCGTGGGCAGCTCCTCTTCCTCACCCCCTGATGCCCGCTGGCCCGCGTCGTCGAGGTTGTCCTCGTGGTCAATCCCGTGGGTCCGACGGTTCCTCCTTGTATCCATGCTTGGAGGACCGTTTCACTTCTGACGCCAGTTGAAGTATGGGAATTGACGGCAGGAACTTCTTGACGGGTAACACACTTTTATTAAATCCTTCAGGTATCACAATACAACGTGTGGTCTTCCTTCTTCCTCCGACACACTCCACTAATCTCGTGTAAGCTCTAGGCCTCTGGCTACACACCATACACTCGACTCGTGTAAGCCCTATGCCTCTGGCTACACAATACACTCGACTCGTGTAAGCCCTATGCCTCTGGCTACACAATACACTCGACTCGTGTAGACCTATGGCTACCCAATACACTCGACTCGTGTAAGCCCTATGCCTCTGGCTACACTATACACTCGACTCGTGCAGACCTCTGGCTACACACACTACACTCGCCTCTGGGTTACACAGAGTCCCGGTCCCCTTAGGACAGCGGGGCTAGGTACCGCAGGGCTCTAGGTCTTCATCCCCGTCTTCATTCTTCGCTGGTTACACACTGCCCTTTACGCCTGTGTGCATCCCCTTTTATAGCCCTGCTCACGAGAGGCGGAGCTGATGCGTCCATTCAGCATGAGCATCGCTCCTTAATAAACCAATCACGACGCACTCTCTTTACGATCCGGTTTCCCCAGCGCGTGTTAACACTCCTCCACCAATCCCACCGCGCTGCCACCCGGTCACTCCCTCTCAGCATATCACCGGTCCACAGCCAATCAGTACCCCGTAACCCACGACCCCGCGCTGACCCCTGATCCTCCACCGTCAGCGCGCGTCACCACCTACACAGCCAATCCTCACACACTGTGCATACGATCCTTAATCCCAGCGCGTATCACCTCTACATATGTATGACTGTGTGTCTATGTGACTGTGTGTCTGTGTGTCTATCATCTGTGTCTAGTGACTGTGTNTCTGTGTGTATATCACTGTGTGTCTATGTGTGACTTGTGTCTTGTGTCTATCACTGTGTGTCTATGTATGACTGTGTGTCTCTGTGCTATCACTTGTCTGTGGTGTCTATCACACTCTGTCTATGTATGACTGTGTGTCTATGTGCGACGTGGTCTATCACTGTGTGCTTGTATGACTGTGTNTCTCTGTGTCTATCACTCTGTGTGTCTGTGTGTGACTGTGTGTCCATCACACCGTGTCTAGTGACTGTGTGTCCNTCACCTGTGTGTCTATGTGTGACTGTGCCATCACACGTGTTCTATCTCTGTGTCTATGTGTGACTGTGTGAGTGGGATGCGTTTGCCACGAGAACCCCGCCGCTTGCGGGCGACGTGAACGCGATGCGACATAAACATCGCGGAACAGCCTACCCCGCTGACGCGGGGCGGATTCTCGCCACGGCAAAGCGGGAGGTCGCCTCCTGCTCTCGGGAGCGGTGGTGCCGTGAGGAAACATTGCCCTGGGGGGCCAGACTCTCTCCTCTGTAGGGCCACCCCCAGTCGTGAACCGTGGTACCCAGTTTATCCGCCACGACTGGGATCTGTGCCACTTCGGGCTGGGAGGCTGTCCGAGGGAACTTCCGCGGGTTTCTCAATGCGTTGTGGGGTGTGGTGGTGTTGTGGGAGCGGTGGTGCGTAGCACGCTGCGCTACGAACCCAGCGTCCCGAATTCGATTCCCGCTCACGGTCAACAACAGTGACGATCATCTGACCCGGTCCTGGGCCTCTCCTAGGTCGACTCGGCCTCAAATGAGTACCTGGTGCGGTGTGTAAACATCGCCACTGGAGAGACAAAGGCGGCCGAGCGTGGTGTTGGCCACCCACCCCCTCGTGTGCCATTCTGGCCTTCATAGGTGCTCTCTCACAGCACTTGCCTCTACAGTCTGTTCGGCTACACGGGGGATCTTTGTCTTCATCTTTGTGGAGTCGTTCACTGCAAAGGCAGTCGACTCCGCCTCTTAACGCCACCAATAAGCAGTGACGTCACAAGTTTCTCATTCTGCTTCTTCCCTCCCACTGGAGAAGTCACTCACTGGCCTGGTGGTGGGACATCACCCCTTGCCCACTCAGCATCGGGTGACAGAGTT
The DNA here is from genome assembly GCA_018977245.1 of Lethenteron camtschaticum. NCBI lineage: Eukaryota > Metazoa > Chordata > Hyperoartia > Petromyzontiformes > Petromyzontidae > Lethenteron > Lethenteron camtschaticum. Next base: position 165,101 of record WFAB01001401.1, on the reverse strand, counting down.
GAGGCGACAGTGGCGCTGCTCACTCTGCCGTGGTCGCGTTCAGAGGCAGCGTCAACTGCCTTGGCAGTGAATGGCAACCACCACACACCAACAACCGCCATTCGCCACTAAGTGGCGGTGACGTCACCACGACGCTTGTGCCAGGCCATGTGCACCTTGAGGCCACGTGAAGTGTCGAACGCCCGCTGGCAGGAGGTCACGGGGCAGACCCAGGTGCTACGAGTTGACTGACTGAGACGACTGGCTGATGCACCACCTGTGCCCCCTGTGCCAACTTGCTGTGCTTTAGCCACCCGGCACTCCGCTCGTTGTTGTGAGCGTCGCTCTTCCGCCCTCCGTTGTTGTTGGAGGGCGACTGCCTCCAACTGTCCAGTAGCAGCGTCCTTCACGAGCCTCCTCCACAGAGGCCGATCTTGACACCGCTGGTACCAGTCATCGGCAAGTCCACTCAGCTCCACGTCCTCCTGTACCACATCACTCCATCTCTTCTATGGGGACCTCATTTGCCAGTAAAAATATGATAATTGGTTCTTTACCCTTCTATCTGGCAACAAAACTGACACCTTTTTGCAAGGAGTCATGTTTGCATAGACCGCAATACCTGCAGTCATAAATACAAACAAAAGACATAACTCTGATAATGTGCACTGTCCTTGAAGTTGATTGGTCCACACCCGAGACAGCTTTCCTTCGAGCCTAGTCTCATATGGGTTGGACCAGATGACGCCAAAAGGCGCACAACTCAAGGACAATGCACCATCAGAGTATGAGAGCTCGGGGCAAGCATCTACACTATGGGGACCTCATTTGCCAGTAAAAATATGATAATTGGTTCTTTACCCTTCTATCTGGCAACAAAACTGACACCTTTTTGCAAGGAGTCATGTTTGCATAGACCGCAATACCTGCAGTCATAAATACAAACAAAAGACATAACTCTGATAATGTGCACTGTCCTTGAAGTTGATTGGTCCACACCCGAGACAGCTTTCCTTCGAGCCTAGTCTCATATGGGTTGGACCAGATGACGCCAAAAGGCGCACAATGGAACTGCTTTCCTTGAGTTGTGCGCCTTTTGGCGTCATCTGGTCCAACCCATATGAGACTAGGCTCGAAGGAAAGCTGTCTCGGGTGTGGACCAATCAACTTCAAGGACAGTGCACATTATCAGAGTTATGTCTTTTGTTTGTATTTATGACTGCAGGTATTGCGGTCTATGCAAACATGACTCCTTGCAAAAAGGTGTCAGTTTTGTTGCCAGATAGAAGGGTAAAGAACCAATTATCATATTTTTACTGGCAAATGAGGTCCCCATAGTGTAGATGCTTGCCCCGAGCTCTCATACTCTGATGGTGCATTGTCCTTGAGTTGTGCGCCTTTTGGCGTCATCTGGTCCAACCCATATGAGACTAGGCTCGAAGGAAAGCTGTCTCGGGTGTGGACCAATCAACTTCAAGGACAGTGCACATTATCAGAGTTATGTCTTTTGTTTGTATTTATGACTGCAGGTATTGTGGTCTATGCAAACATGACTCCTTGCAAAAAGGTGTCAGTTTTGTTGCCAGATAGAAGGGTTAAGAACCAATTATCACTCCATCTCTTCTCTAGCCCGCGCCGCGCCCGTTTAGCCCCCTCGATCCGGCCGAACAAAAGCTGTTTAGGCATGCGGTGGCTGGGCATGCGGGCTACATGACCCAGCCACCGCAGCCTTGTCTGCCGGAGGAGCTCACCGATGGGACTTTGCCCAGATCTTTCAAGGATTTGTGAGTTCCTCACACAATCCAGCCTGGTTAAACCGAGGATGGATCGTAGGCAGGCCAGCCTAAATGTTTCCAACCGGCGAAGATGCTCCATTAGGGGGGTCCACGTTTCGCAAGCGTAGGGAAGGGAGGGAATGACTGTGGCCGAGAAGACCTGAAGCTTCGTGCGGAGCGACAGACCAGGTAGCTTCCACGCAGCGTTACGCAACCAATGAAAAGATATTGCCGCTCGACTAATTCGGAGTGAGACCTCTGCTGTTAAACTGGAGCCGGTCATAAGCACACTGCCCAGGTATGGGAAACTCTCCACTCTCTCCACTACTGCCCCATCACCGATTGGGAGTTGTGGGGGTGGAGTGCCCGATGGTACAAAATACCCAGGCAGGTGCTTAGTTTTGGTGGGCTGATGGCAAGGCCCCACCTCTTAGTGGCACGCTCCAGTCTCAGCAGCAGCGTCTCCAACTACTCCTCTGAATGAGCAGCTATTACCAAATCATCGGCATACATAATGTGGTTGACCAATAGGGAGCCATCCCTTGATCGCACCCGGGCATCGATCAGCCACCCATTATATCTGTACCAAATGGAAATTCCCCCGGTACAGCTATTGAATGCTTTACGAACTACGTGGTCAAAATAGATGTTAAATAATGTGGGAGCCAGAGGACATCCCTGTCGCACCCCAAGGTGTACAGGAAAAGGCTCTGACTCCCGGCCACGTAGTTTCACCCGGGCCCACTAACCATCATGAAGGTCCTTAATGATCGTGAGCAGAGGGTCAGGGACTCCGAAAGCACGAAGAACAACCCAGAGCCCAGGCCTACTGATGGTATCATAGGCCTTGACCAGGTCAATAAAGCAGAGATGTCGGTCTTGTTGGAATTCCCTATACCTCTACTGTAGCAGACGGATAGAAAATATGGCATCCGTGCAGGACCGCCCTTTCCTGAAACCGCATTGGGGCTCCGCAAGCCTCTCCTCAGCGTGCCTAGCAAGGCGATGTTGAATAACACTGGTCAACACACTTTTTCTGGCATAAGGTATTCCAACGGTTTTAAGGTAATGTAATAAACCTCGTTGAGACGACTTCTGGAATCCGTCTTTTATTCAACTTATGTTACATTTACTTCACGCTGCTGATAGGCAGCGTGAGAGGGACAGATAGAGACAGACACGTGGCAACTCGGAGCCCCGCTCCCGCGTGGCCCCTTCCTCTGTTCGTTCCCGTTCTGACCACGTGTCGTTCGTCTCCACTCTTATTTAATACCGGGGTCACGTTACCACGGTTCCGCCAATCCTCGTTAGCCTGCATGGAAACTTCCAGGCTCCCTCGTCAGCTCCCGGGACCACGCCCCTGACTCATCTCCCCATTGGCTGTGGCTAAAGCCAGCAGAACCAATCCTTATAGCTGTTACCTTTCCATCACGTCAGGGCCATGCCCCCAGGCTTCCCCCATTGGCTGTAAACCAGGACCGGCAGAGCCAATCACCATGACGAGTTGTGATACGTCAGTGAGCCGGATATATCCTCATATTACAGTCATTTTGGGGTGCGGATTCCAAATCTGGCATCAGTTTTTGTCTATCACATCAGGTTTTTGAGATATAAAATATTGCATTTTCAATAAAAACTGCAGAAGAAAAATATTAAATAAATGTGTATATCTACATAAAATGATATTATAAACACACTATCCTAAAATACAGCACCATATTTTAACACTAAAGCAGTCACTGACTCGCAACAACTTGCAATCATAAGGGACAGAGTTAATTTCGGGTAAAATCAATGAAAATGGGGTATGCCGATAGCATAAAAATGAGATGTGATAGAGCAAATCTGAAATAAGATTTGGAATCAGCACCCTGAAATTAGTCTAAAACAGCTGCAAAAGTCCAGGCCAGAAAAAAAAGTTTTTTTTTGTTGACCAGTGTAATCCTTGCCAGGACCTTTTGCGTTGACACCACACACCACCACCACACTCACACACAGCAACCACACATACAGTAACCACCACCACACACACAGCAACCACACATACAGTAACCACCACCACACACACAGCAACCACACATACAGTAACCACCACCACACACACAGCTACCACACATACAGTAACCACTACCACACACACAGCTACCACACATACAGTAACCACCACCACACACCACCATCCACACAGCAACCACACACACACCACCACCCACACAGCAACCACACACACCACACCCACACAGCAACCACACACACAGCAACAACCACCACCAACACCACCACCACACACCCCACCCCACCACCCCACACGCACACCACCGCCCCGTCAACCCATGGCACCTGCTGGGTCTGTCCCGTGACCTGTCAGCAGCGAGCCGTCGACACTTCACGTGGCAGCATCAAAGTGCACCTAGCCTGGCACAGGCGCCTTAGTGACGTCATCGCCACTTGCGAATGGCGGCTGCTGTTGCTGGGAGGTAGTTGAGGGTGGTGGTGGTGAGGGTGGTGTGATGAGTGTGAGGGTGGTGGTGGTGAGGTGTGGTGGTGAGGGTGGTGATGGTGGTGAGGATTGTACCAACTCCTACACTACAGAGTATTCACACCGCTAAAGCACTCACAACACAAACACGAGTAAGTCCACTGCCAACGCCATCACAAGTTGTATTTAGATGCTGTGCAGTTCACAGCGCAGCCCACACAAGAATCCCCCCCCCCCGCGCGTGAGGATGCTCGCGCCCCGCGTTATAAAAGTTCCCGGTCAGAGTCGCCCGGCTGGAGAGTCGCCCAGTCGCCGCGTTGTTGTTGTTGCTGCTGCTATGGCCGAGTATTCGACGCGACCCACGTCCCTCCTCCTCCTCCACCACAACCAGCACAGCTGAGAGGAGGCGAGGTTGCCTATCTCGCCTTGCTCACGGAGACTGCGTCCCTGGGTCCCGACCGCAATTCTCGGGGTTCCATTTGGTTGATCAACTCCTTGTGTCTTTACCTTTGTGAGTGTGTGACGTTGTCTCTGTGTGTCTGGTGTGAGTCGGTGGCTGTTTGTCCCACCGTGTCTACCCGTGTGTCTATCACTCCGCCATTGGGTCGCGGTGCCAGGCTAGGGTGGTGTAGGTGGCGGTGCCGATTGACGTGATTCCGATCATTGCGTCGCGTACGTCGACAGGAGGTCTAAATGCAGATTGCGCCGCGTTATTACAAAACGGCGTAGCGCAAAAGCGCCTCGACCGAGGATTGTCTGCAATGGCAAAGGAGACACCATCGTCCCCACACCCACCACCACGACCCTCCTCCGGCTCCCCGGTTTCCCAGTCGGTGACTTTGTCCGTAAGTTTGGTGCATTTGTAGCGTCGTAAATCAGTCCCTCCAGAAAAACGCGATTATGCGATCGCAAGATTCCACGCAAAATCAGCCAAAGTCCGCATATTTATGCGGGGGCGCGTTTTTTCAAATACGCCGCACTTTCGCCGCATAAATTGCAGATTTCCGCGCGCAAAATATGCGGGCTTGCATGATTTCATAATCCCCGCATTTTCGTTGCAAAAAGTCACATATATCTTAGCAGAAAGTTGAAAAATGTTGCGTTTACTTCACACAAGCGCAGCCATTTCCCCTGTTGCCATGGGAACGTTATGAAGTGACGTCACTCATTACAGTTGTAAGATTGCACTTTTTTGTTAGTAGTATGTACATTTACATTACTGTAAGACTGTACTGTTACTGTATTGCTTACGTTACTGTGCACTGAAAACACTTATTTTAACAGAAGATGTCTGTTTTGTATAGCTGCCTCTGTAAAACAGGAAGCACACATTTTATTTTTTAATATTTTATTTATTCATTTTTACAGAAGTTGTAGCATATTCATTTTGTAAAGCTACAGAACTTGTTCGACTCAATGTTTTGTAAGTTTGAGCCATCTGTTTGTTAAGGTCTGAAATAAAACAAGATGAGAACTTAAATATTCCCAGCACTTTCTGTGATGTAGTATGCTTGCTTATCATAGGAAGTAATAAGAAATGACTCTTTACATTAAAGTAGTAGCCTAGTGAATAGGGTGTTGGGGGAATCACTTTTTTTTCTCTTTTTCATCAACCGCAGTTTTTGCAAGTTCCCGCAATTTTTGCAAGTTCCCGCAATTTTTGCAAGTTCCCGCAATTTAATCGCATAAAATTGCATAAATATCCCGCATATTCCATCGCATTTTTTAAGAAAACGTGCCGCATAATCAACGATTTTTGCCCGCAACAATCACCAAAAAACTCCGCGTTTTTCTGGAGGGACTGGTAAATGCATAGCACACACCGCCCTGTGTAGACTTGCCTGTAGTTGCAGGCACGGATCTGTAGGGGGTGCCACCCTGAGCTAGAAGACCAGCTAGGCTGAGACCTTGGGACCCGACGTCCTTTTAAGGGCCAAGCGTGGACCAGTGGTCGAGACCCGCACCTTGGCTGGGTCGGGTCAGGTAGCCTCCCCAAGGGTAATTGTAGCCGGAGGACCTGAGAGCGTAGCCAGAGTCAGGCACGTTAGGAGTGGGCTGTGTCCCTAGGCTGTGTCCCACGTAATGAAGTTATATTCATAGGTTTTTTCGGTAAAGTCACGTAGGTAAAACATTAAAATTAATCAAAGTAAAATAAAATAAAAATCACGACGTTTCGGAGGCAACACAAGCTTCCGTCTTCAAGTGGAACCGTCGCAGCCACGACAGCTGTATCAAGTAAATGAGAGATTGCAGGAGCTACCACTCCGTTTATATAATGGTTGGAGAGGGGGGGGGGCAAGTAAAGCACACTTTTTATTCATATGGTAAGGTGAGGCTTAAGAGGGTGAGCCTTTGTTATGGAGAGGTACGGTTTGTGACTCAACCTGTGACAAGGAGACAACCACTAAACATGGTAAACCTGTAATAATTATCTGTCAAATAAGATTGGCCAACTAAGTGTAGTTAAATCTTTTTTGCATGGTTAATCACATCTTTCCAATGATTACTCAGTTTGTAACCATCATCACGGTTGAAATTATGTCTGTGTTTGTATATTTGTATGGCTTCGTGTACAAACCTTGTATGGTAGCCAGGAGGTTTGCAGAGAATTTGGTCTCGGAAAAGACAATTTCATGAGACACCACCGAGTTGTAGCAATGATCGGCAACGGCCGAAGAATCAGTTCTGCCGTGTTTCAGATTTGACTTGTGCTCGCGGACACGATCAGAAACATGACGTTTCGTTTCTCCAATGTAGCAATCACCACAAATGCAACTCAATTTGTAGACTCCAGGATACTGTAAGTCAGGAACAACATCCTTCACAGATGGAATCAGATCACGGATTTTATGCACTGTACTGAATCGGACTTGGATCTTATGTTTGTTTAGAATTTTGGAGATCTTTTTGGTCACGCCTGCTATGTATGGTAATGTGATAGTTTTGGTCGGAGTTTCATGTGGCTGTTTCTGTGTGGTGGGAGAAACAGCTTGGCGGATAGTGCGGTCAGAGTATCCGTTCATCCTGAGGGCCCGATGTACATGTCTTAATTCACCGGCCAGGTGGTGTTGGTCAGAAATGCCATGGGCTCTGTGGTATAGCGTTTTGATGAGAGAATTCTTTTGAGATGGGTGGTGGTGGGAATCCGGTTTCAAGTAGGAATCTGTGTGGGTGGCTTTCCTGTAGACAGAATGTCCCAAGGATCCGTCAGGGCTCCTCTCAAACAGAATATCCAGGAATGGTAGTTTACCGTCTTTCTCCACTTCCATGGTGAATCTGATGGATGGGTGTCTAGAATTTATGTGGTCCAAGAAGTGGTTCAATGCTGGGAGGCCATGTGGCCAGATGACGAAAGTGTCATCCACATACCTCTTCCACAGGGAAGGACGCAGGGTGGATGTCTGGATGGCGTCTGATTCAAACTTTTCCATGAACATGTTGGTTATAACTGGTGACAAGGGGGAGCCCATAGGGGTACCCTCATTCTGTTTGTAGAAGGTGCCATTCCAGGTAAAATAGGTGTTGGTGAGGCAATGCCTAACCAGCGCAGGTACATCAGAATTCAATCCATGTTGGACTAAGTCCTCAATTATTGTTAGGGTGTCCGGTACTGGGACTTTGGTGAACAAAGATACTACATCAAAGCTGACGAGGATGTCATCAGGAGATAGTACCATGTCCTTAACCATAGAGACTAATTGGGTTGAGTTGAGTACTGCCGAAGAAGTCTTGCCTGTGAAGGGGAGCAGAGTATCTGATAGAAAACGGGCTAGTTTGAACGTAGGAGAGTTTATCGTCGACACGATGGGTCGTAGCGGGGTGCCTTCTTTATGGATTTTCGGAAGACCATAGAGTCTGGGAGGTCTAGCCGCCGATGGTTTTAGAGAGGGACGTTTGCTTGGTTCGATTAGGGAAGTCGAACTCGTGATGATACTGTTGGTTTTTGTCGTTAGGCTTTAAGTGGGATCGTTTTTAATTTTGGAGTAACTCCCATCATTAAGGTCCAGGATTTTGTTGTTGTATGAATCTTTATCCATGATGACCGTGGCATTGCCCTTGTCTGCCGAGAGGATGACTATATCATCTCTCTTTTTTTAGGTCCGCGAGTTCAGAGCGTTCGTTTTTGCTGATGTTACTAGTGGGTTTCTTAGCATTCTTAAGAATAGTAGCTATTTCAGTTCTTGCTACATCCGCATGGGTGTGTCCTATGCCTCTGAGGGCTACATCAATCTGAGAAATCATATCCTATACTGGTATATATTTAGGGGTGACGGCGAAATTTAGTCCTTTGGCCAGTACCGTTTTTAGATTGTCAGAAATTGGGATGTTACTCTGATTAATCACGGTCTTGTTAACATCCAGCTTTGCGATGTGTGGCTCTGGTTTCTTCTTAGATAGGAGGTTGAATTTAGAAATCAGGTTAGCTTTGCATTTGGCTGACATTGGGTCAGCAGAAGCAGAAGTCATGTTATCAACGTGGTTCCAATCGGAAGGTGACATTTTTTGTGTTAACATTAAATGTGTTTGTAAGAGAGTCTTAGTCTAAATTATCGAATTCAGATCGGAGTAACCTTATTCTCTCCGAGATTAGTGATAGGCTAGCTTTAAATAAGATCTGTTTAGAGTTCTGTGAGGACACAGCAGCGGATGTGAGTGTGAAAGCGATGGGTATTACCTTGTTATCTCGGCATCTCTTGAGGAAGGCCAGCGTCTCGAGAAGCTGTGACTTCTTGTCTCGTTGTCTGTAAAAAACTCTAACAGATAGGTGGAATTCCCCGTAGAGGGCATTAATTCTAGATTTGAAGCTTTCGTGACTGCAAGGATTCATTGCTACAACTCGGTGGGCTCTCATGAAATTGTCTTTTCCGAGACCAAGGTTCTCTGCAAAACTCCTGGCTACCATCAAAGGTTTGTACACGAAGCCATACAAATATACAAACACAGACATAATTTCAACCGTGATGATGGTTACAAACTGAGTAATCATTGGAAAAATGTGATTAACCATGAAGATAACCACTTATTGCCAATTTTATTTGACAGATAACTATTACAGGTTTACCATGTTTAGTTGTCTCCTTGTCACAGGTTGAGTCACAAACCGTACCTCTCCATAACAAAGGCTCACCCTCTTAAGCCTCACCTTACCATATGAATAAAAAGTGTGCTTTACTTGCCCCCCCCTCTCCAACCATTATATAAACGGAGTGGTAGCTCCTGAAATCTCTCATTTACTTGATACAGCTGTCGTGGCTGTGACGGTTCCACCTGAAGACGGAAGCTTGTGTTGCCTCCGAAACGTCGTGATTTTTATTTTATTTTACTTTTATTAATTTTAATGTTTTACCTACGTGACTTTACCGAAAAAACCTATGAATATGAATCCTTGCAGTCACGAAAGCTTCAAATCTAGAATGAAGAAGTTACCTCTACAAGTGTCTCCGGAACCCATTACACCTCTAAAGACTACAGCTCCGTGGAACCCACTACACATTCATTAATCCCAGAGGTCGCAACCGGGTACCCGATACCCGGCTACCCGTACCCGGCCGGGTATGGGTACGGGTAGCCGTTTGCGACTCTGGTGCGGCCAGGTACGGTTAAGGAATCAAAACCAGTTTGCGACCTCTGATTAATCCCCCCCCCCCCCACTGCGTGCAATAAGTGCTCACAAGTGACACCATCACGTCTACCGCTCTAAGTAACAAAACAGGATTTCTGCACAACTCTGGCTGTCGCCTGAGGAAGCTGGTTGTAATTACAGGAGAAACTTCGTACACGGATTGTAAATGTTGTGGCTTTGCTCTCCAACACACCGGTGTGCTGCTCTAGTAATGAATTGGCCACGTTCTGTTTACGTGACAAGCCTTACTAATTGGCTGTCGCGTGATGGCGGTTTAACGACACATTTATATTCACGCACTCTAACCCAAAACACCTGTATTATGGATGATATTGGTCGCGAAAACCTACAACGTGTTAAGCTCGCTACACCACCGCTCACAATCACAACACTGCCTGTTCCATCACCCCAGACTTCTCGGTTTCCCAGTCTGTTACTTTGTCCATATGTTGTTAAAGTTGGGATAACTAAATTCAAATATGAATCTCATCACCGACATTACAAATTAAAACATGTAGAAGCGGAGTGATGTGAAAGTGAAGGAGCGTGAACCATTGGAGTGAGGCCGTGAGATGGACTAATGACTCATTCTCGTTTGTGATCATCAGCAGACAGAGCCGACCATGAAGCCGTTCCTCATCCCAGTGTTCATCTCCTTCTGGGTGAGTTCACACCCAGAGCCACTCACCCAGCACCATTGGACGGTGCCCTTTCATTAGCCAGGTGAGAGTTCACTGTTACCTCCCTCGCCTGGAATGCAGGAGGTTGTGGGTGAGATCCCGACCCTGACGCCTGCTGTATATTTGGAGTTTGCGTGTCTCTTTCTCCCTGTGGTCACGTGGATTTGTCTCCAGGTCTTCTCGTTTTTTCCTCCACATTTAGAGTCAACGCGCATTTCGATTATTTTGTTGCTGTAAATTTCAGCACGACAAGCCACTTCGTTGAGCTGTCATTTGTAGCCAGGTTACTTTTGAAGAAAAAGCTACATAGTTCAGTGGGCCTTACCTGCAAATGAGAGTAGTTTTTAAATAAACCACGCTGACGATGAGGTCACGTCATGTGACCCCTGTGACACCGCCCTGGCCCTGCCAGTGGCTCGCTGAGATTCGGCTCGCGAGCGGCCGCTCTGAGTCTGGGCACTGACGGTGGGGAGGCAGCCCTAAGATTTGGTCGAGGGGGAGACGTTTCACTGCACTCACTCACCAGGTGAGCGGCTTCCTCTCTGACAGCTGATGCTACGCGGAGCTCACCGTGTTGTAGCTTCCATTGAGGTCGTAGTTTTATTTATTTTTCTCCACAATTACAAATGTAGATGGTGTAGCACCCCTGTGTTTAACGGCATTTTCAAGATCTCTCAGTGGCCCTGTTACCACTGCACGTACCTTTGCAGAGTGGCGTAACGAGTGTAATGATATTCAACATACGTACATCTCTGTAGGTATATGTGTAACAAGTGTGACCTGTCTCCTGTAGATGCGGCATCGGCTGCGAAGCTCCAGATCACTCTTCCGCAGAGTCTGTCTGTGAGAGAGGGAGGGAACGTGACTATTCCCTGCTCCTTCTACCCACCGTCGCCCGACCTGAGCCACATCGTCCTCGAGTGGTTCACGATGCCCAGACCCTACGCAGAGAACATGACCAGAAGAGAGATGAAGAAGGTGACGCCGCATTTCATGTCAACCGTGAATAATTTCTCCGTACTTGATGTCTACGTCAACACTAACATAATAACAAAGTTATGTGGCGCCCTTTAATTACCCAGAAATGTCTCAATTAGTCTCACAACTCCATTTCAAGAAGGCACTGCTCTGAGATCTTTGCCCAATGACGGTACGTTAATGAGAGTTTGGCTTCATGTGGAGGGAAACCAGAGTACCTGATGAACTCGTGTTTAATTCGAGGGGGATTACACGCAATCCTCGACGCAGATTCAAGTCCACAGGTAGACCCACTCTCAACACGCTACGCAAACTCAACATTGATATTTTGCCATCCCCTTGTCGCGTTGCAGCCGAAGCCTACAACGCTTGGTGTTCCCAGGAGGTGTCCCATCTAGGTGGTAACCGAGCTCAAACCTGCTTAGCTAGCGACATCCAAAGAGCCCAGGGGCATTCAGGACGATTTTACTGTGGGCATCGTGTGCCATTGTGGTTGACCTTCCATATTGTGGTTTGTGTCATTGCAGATCTATCAATCGGGGTATGAAATGCACCACTTGAGTATCGTTAAGTCTGTAGGAGATGTGCTGACGGGAGACTGCTCCATCGGCATCCCCAACTTCCCCAGTAGCCTCGGCCCGGTGGTTCTGTGCCGCATCGACTGTCGTCATTGTGGCGCGGAGAACACCATGGTGCAAGGGGAGGTGGTGCTGAACGTGATGCCTGCAGGTGAACAAGAGCCGAGCGTGGCGCTCGCGTTGCGATGAAGCAATTATGGGGGAACTTGCGTTGCACGGTGCACGAGATTCAACTGGTTGAGGCCCGGGAGGTCAAGGGTTATGGAAAAACTGGTGCAGGGCTGGAGTAGGCATTTGTACAGAGCTGAGTGATTCTCAGCCAGGAATCTGTGATGCAAGTGGATCGGGCTTTTGATTGTGGCACATGAAGCCGTGTTGAGTCGCTGGGTGGTGCTGGGTGCGAGTGGGGGTCACGCTGAGCCCCCCCCCCTCTCTGTCTCTGTGTCTCTGCAGCCCCACGGTCACACAGTGGGGGTCTGAGTGACGCCACCCTCGCTCCTCTAGAGGAGACCTCACTCAAGGGTGGGGTGGTGGCTGCCTGGGTCCTGGCTGTCGTCATCTCCGTCATCTCCGTCATCATCGTCGTCTTCTTCTGGATGAAACGCCGTCGGTCTTCAGGGCTCTGCCCCACTCACGCAGGTGCCCCCCCCCTCCAGCCCAGGCACCCGGACCGCCCAGCCCAGCCGCTGGTGAATGAGCGTGGACGTGGCAGACGGGCTGAGCTCTCTCGGTGGCCTCCACTCGGTGTCACTGACGAGGTTTCACGTTCACACACCGCTGGTCTGGGTTCACAGCGGCTGTGCTGGGGACGCTGAGCCAACACCGAGCTCCTGGCTGACTCGTACGATGTTTTTNATCAACGGCTGTGTCAGCGGCAACAGAATCTGAATCTTTATTCATGCCAGAGGAATCCGATGAGCTGTGAAGATTTTTTTACAGATGTCCAGTCGGGGGCGAGTCAGCAAGATTCAACGCCGTAGCTATGAGATGTTAACTACCTCGCCTGTATAAAGGATGTCTTGGGTTCCGTCCCGACCCGGCGATGCCTGCTGATGTATATTTTGAGTCTGTGTCTCTCTCTCATCATTACGGTGGCTATGAGATGTTAACTACCTCACTTCGTATGGAGGAGGTCGTGGGTTTGATCCCCACTGACGCCTGCTGTGTATTTGGAGCTTGCGTGTCTCTCTCTCTCCCGTGGTGGTCACGTGGATTTTCCTCCGGCTCCTCAGATTTTTCCCCTCCACATGTACAATCAACGTCGCCACGCATTTTGGCCGCTCCTATACATTCCCCACGTGATGATGATGATATCAGGCACTGCGTCGAGCATATCAATTGTGATGGCCAGGTGGTCGCTTCTGACAAAGAACGACGTAGCTCAGTGGGCCTTGCCGAAGGTGCCCCCCCTCCAGCCCAGGCACCACGACCCCCCCCTACCCAGCTCCTGATGAGTGAACGTGGACGAGGCATTTCCAACCGCAGTCTGATGACCCAGTGCCTAAAAGCATCTTGACTGCCAAGTGGACATTTAACTGATCTACCTGCCTCGTGTGGCTCTGTGCTACCAAGCAACCACGATTTATATTAAGCTATAAAGTGCGTTACCATCGTGGTTTTTTGTTTAAGTGAATATTGATTGTGTAGTGGTGTTACTACTCTCTGTTCGCAAACTGTGAGAGCGGATCGTAAACAAGGGTCTCCCGCTCAATCAAACGGTCAGGGTCAAATGGGGTGAGGTAGGATCCAAACGCCAGATTGGGAAGGACCAATCGGAGTGTTCCGCAAGGTGGCTATTAAGTGATGAGGTTTAGTCGTTACTGAGGTTATTCAACCCCCGGGGTTTTACATGGGGCTTTAGTCGAATGGCTTGTCGTGTTACCAGGTGGTTCGCTCACGGATGCTTTTGTTTCTCGTTTTACAGTGGCACTTCATCCGTAGTCTCGGAGAGAGTGCAGCAGAGGGAGGACAGCTGATGGAACCTTCCAAAGGAGTTGTGGAATGAGCGGCACCATCACCCAGGCGTGAAGACCGGGGCCTCCCATCGTGAACGCTACTGAATCCCGAGCAATTTTACGCCGTTTCCAGCACTGCATTTAGACTAGAGTTGTTTGTTACTCGTAGTTTTGTTGCATCTTCTGCCTCAATCTCGTGCACAGTTTGACTCACAAGGAAGGGGGCTCGCTTTGGGGGCCTTGACAGGAGGGACCCTCCTAGGTGGTAGTCAACCCTAGGAAGGGTGGGACCCTAAGTGGCAATATAGACCCGAGGAAGGAGGGGACCCCTAGGGTTGCAGTAGTGCCATCGTCCAAAACGTCGGCATGAGGGCAGGGCTAACACAATGGCAGCTGTGAAGATGTTTTGGTAATCGCTGTCAATCTGATCAAAGTGCGTGGGATCAAAACCGCTTGATATTTACAATCTGCAGTTTACTTGAACACCCTCATGGGCAGCAACAGCAGCAAGCAGTGAATTATTTTGAGACGCGTGAACAACGTAACATCTTTAGCGATGGGCACAGAGACACGTTCCTCTGAAAAGGGTCGGCTCTGCCGCTCGGTTGAACCCACAGCGAGCCAGACCGAGCGTATCCGTGCCCACCTCTGTGTTGTTGTGAGCTGGCCAGTGCGATTACATTTCCTGTGGCAGGTCCAGTGTTGATTACGCAATGCTGCCGCTCGTTCTACATTCGCGTGGCCATCCGGTGGCCATAACTATGATGTTGTTGAGTGATGGTACCGATCGATGATGTGTGTAGGGTACTTTACATGTGTGCTGGTCAAGTTTTGATGCATCGATTGAGACGGTTTGTTACACTCGCAGTACTCGGCACGGTTCCCCATCTCTCCCCGTTTCCACTCCTCCTCAAGGCCCCCACCTCTTCTCCCTGTCCCCCATCCTCCCGTAGCCATCCCTGTCCCCTCCCTCTTTCCCCTCCTCTCACACGCCACCAAATCACCTTTAGCTAACCTCATTGTACCACGTGTAAAGTGCCTTGGATATAAGCTACGATTACTTTACCATTTGTTATGTCTAATGTTGTTACGTTTGCACTGCAGCTGTTAGCAGTGGAATAGAATACACGAGCGATTTGCCAAAGAAGATTTTTTTTTNGGATGACAATGTGACGATTCAACCCCGTGAGTGTGGAGTCGTTTCCTGACTTCACTACGATGCTGCTACTGATCATGAACTGTTGCCAACTGCCTGTGCCTTGGAACTGTTGATGTGTTGTACCAACTGTATTTATTGGAAGAGGGCACGCATTGTTTTGGATACTAGCTCATCTTTATAGATTTTTAAAATCCCATATTTATTTTTTCAAATGAAGCCAGGCGGTAACGTCTTCAAATGGATCACGAATGCAATATATTTATCTACGTCAAACATTGTCACGTGTCGCCTAAGGTCTTCGCTCATTTACTAGCTTCACATTCCTTATTGCCGTACAAATACTGGAGGAAGGACTTTTCTATTGATCCCCCAGGGTCTGGAATGCTATTGCCAATAAACTGCAACTTGGATCACTACCGGGAGATCTTCACTCAAAACTGCTCTAGAGGAGTTGTACACCCCTAGCTGCCACTGCTATTCAGAATGGCCTGAAATCAAATGTATCGTTCTGGATGACCGCTGCAAAGTATGATCTTGAGTTTTGATTGTGGTGTGCTGATCTTTAAAGGTGTATTGAGAAATGTATTCTGCTACTGATGCTCCTGCTGTTATGGAGTGACTCATGAAGCCAGTTGTGGGGTTTGGTCGTACATGTAATGTACATCATTTGTTGTTGGATTAGAATCACAGTTCCTATGATCACTGTTACATTGTTTTTGTGGCTTTATTTTGGTGATTTTTGAGGACGTTTGGTCTTGCCATGTTTTTTTGTTGTAGTACAGAGTTGGCCTGATAACTTTAATCTACATTGTCTTATGGGATTTTTTTGCACACAGCGTGGAAATACGGTATTTTTTCTGGAGGACTTTGCTGTTTTTCCAGGATTTTTTCTGTTGCGTGTAGTCACTTTAAGATGTTTCTTGTTCATGTTTTTGTTTTGTTGCGGTTGCACCCGAGTCAAGAGCCGCATGGCTCACAGGGTTCAAACCAGAGGTGGGACAAAGTCATTGTTATGCAAGTCCAAGTCGAGTCTGAAGTCATCAAATTCATGACTCGAGTCTGACTCGAGTCCAAGTCACATGACTCGAGTCCACACCTCTGGTTCAAACTAATAAATGAAACTGAAACATTGTTTGCGTGTAAAACCCGCATTGATGTTCCTCGCGCTGAATGCGAGTGCAGTGGCACGGCGCGTCTCGCGTGATGCGTCCACACGAATGCCGTGGCGGTGCCAGAGGCGTAGCTAGGGGGGGGGGGCAGGGGGTACATATGTCCCCGGGCGCCAAGGTAAAGGGGCGCCAAAATGAGGCTGATGTTACATTATAACTTATTGCGGGGGCGCGGCAGCCTGAAACTACTGCACAAATCTACACCTCAACCTAAAAGTGTATATATCCCGCCACACAGCCTACATGTCATGTAATTACATTTTGGTATGTGATTAAACGGGGTGGGGGGCACCAATTTTATAGTTCGTCTCTGGGCGCAAAATATCCTAGCGACGCCACTGGGCGGTGCTGCGTGGGGGAGCCGCACCCCGTGAGGGACACTGCGACAAAGTGGGCCCATCGCGGTCTCGTCAGTCGCCGGGAAAGGCAGCGCCGCCCGCCGCGTCCCCGTTCACGCCCAGCGCCGCATGAAGCTCGTGCGGGGCCTGGAGCATTTGTTGTTTTAAAGGGGCCCTAAATACATTTTTTTTTAAAACACAAGTGTTTAACTTGCTATATTTTCATTTGCTATAAAGCCAAATCGCTCACCTTAAACACCCAGTCGTTCATAAAAATTTAAAGCAGTGTAGTATTATAGTAATAGAGCAAGTGCAGAATCACTGAACCGGAATTGACAGCTTGAAAATATTTAGTGCGGGACCCTTGAAAGTGCGGGGCCCGTAGCATTTGCTGATTTTGCTACGAGGATCACCCGGGGCACTGTTCACGTCCCTCTGGGTGCTTCAATCTCTCCGCCTCCGTCTCTCGCGGCTTCACGGTGGCCGCGTCAGGCACGGGGAGTCGGCACCGCTGACTTCAAGCCGTCGGATCTGGCGCGGGTGGGAGGGGGGGGATCTTCCCCAAGGGGGACGCACGGTGGCCGTGTTCGGATCACGACGGCCTTGCTGGGGACGCTGGGCCAAGCGGCGCTGAGCCTGTGCTGGTGCAGGGGGGGGGGGTCCTAATGGCCGTGTAGTTCAGCCCACGTCACAGATGCCCACACACACCGCCTACACGCAACGAGGTGTGGGGCCACGAGACCACGGCCATCCATCCTCGCAACCGTTGTCGTTGCGAGGACCGACCTCTTTGTGTGCCCATGGGTCTCTGTGTGTGTCCATGGTACTCTGTGTGTGAGTATAATTGTATCGGTGATGTGGAGGACGCTGTATACAAGCTGAACACTGCCGACTCAGAGGCCACTGAATGGCGCCGGACAATCGGACAGAAGTTTCGTTTTTTGGACTCTGCTTGCACCACACTGTTGGCCAGCGCTGTGAGCGAGTGATTACACCCTGGGGGTGGGAGGGTACTGCTGCTGCTCAGTGCAGACTGGTTTTAGTATTTTGGAACAGGCAGTCCTTGATTTACGATCACCCGACTTACGAGCATCCGACTTACGAATACCCGACTTACGAAAACGAGCTTCCACAAGATAGTTATGTTTTAACCATCCCACTTGTGAATGCGAACTCGCGCTTGTGAAATGAACCGCACAGTTGTTATGTTCAGCGGAGCGATCCTCCGCGAGATGAAATGAGTCCCAGCTTCACGCTGGGAGCGAGTGTTTGCTTGAACATTAGCGTGATCTGGACAAAGTCCCATCGGTGAGCTCCTCCTGCAGGCAAGGCTGGGTTGGCTGGTCTTGTAGCCCGTATGCCCAGCCACCGCATGCCTAAACAGCTTTCGTTAGTAAGGATAGAGGGGCTAAACGGGCGCGGCACGGGCTAGAGAAGAGATGGAGTGATGTGGTGCAAGAGGATGTGGAGCTGAGTGGACTTGCCGATGACTGGTACCAGCGGTGTCAAGATCGGCCTCTGTGGAGGAGGCTCGTGAAGGACGCTACTGGGCAGTTGGAGGCAGTCGCCCTCCAACAACAACGGAGGGCGGAGGAGCGACGCTCACAACAACGAGCTGAGCGCTGGGTGGCTAAAACGCAGGAAGTCGGCACAGTAGGGGGTATAGGTGGTGCATCTAGCGGTCATCTCGTGTGTGAGTGGGGTGAGCGAGCCACACTGCCACTTACACAGTCAAAGAACCCCCGTATAGCCCCAACAGACTGTTGGGTCAAGTGCTGTTAGCGAGTAGCAGCATCTATGAAGGCCGAAACGGCACACGAGGGGGTGGGTGGCCAGCATCACGCCCGACCGCCTTTGTCTCCCCAGTGGTGATGTTTACTGCACACCGCACCAGATACTCATTTGAGGCTGAGTCTACCTAGGGGCGGTCCACGACCAGTTCAGATAATCGTCACCGGTGTTGGCCGTGAGCGGGAATCGAACTCGTGCCGTGTTTGTTGATTGAACATCTTAACACAGCTCTTGTTCATTCCCAGAAAGGGTAAACACCGATAATTATTTTTCATCATTTTCGAAACTGGCAACAAACATCTCATAGACAGCGCTCACAGCGCATGGCCACTGCGCGCACGCGGTGACGGCCTCGCCCAGTGCTTCTTGACCTTGACTGCAGCCTCGCACCCCTTTGGTTCGCAGCCGTTACAACAATGTAACACAGTTAATAAGCACACAGGGGTTGATGAAACAAAGTTGTTGTGTATTTAGGAGCTGTCCATAAATGACGTCACGCGATTTTGGACGATTTCTGACCCCCCCCCCCTTCGTCACGAAAAGTCAGACCCCCCCCTCAAATATGACGTCACAAAGTTCTGCCCCACCCCCTCCCAAAAAATAAAACACGCTTCAAATCGCTTTAATTGTCTTGTAGTGCTATAATGTGGCGCCATTCTGATGTGTAGGAGAAAACATTTATTAAAAAGTAATTTCATTAAGAAACGTCCGTTAAACTTTCGTGATATTATCTTCTTGGTTTTTTCGGTAAAGTCACGTAGAAGGGAAGTAATAAAATAATAAAATTAAAAATAAAACATAATAAAACAATTCTCACGACGTTTCGGCCACAACGCAAGCAGCCGTCTTCAGGTAAAGAATGAGAACCTGTCAAGCTGGGAGCTTATATATACGCTGAGTTGGGGGGGTGTAAGAAGAGCGCCTTAACAAAGGGATGTGCATATCAAGAGGCATAGGAGGTGGGCAGGGGGGTTTCAAGAGAGGGGGCAGGGGGGTAGCAATAACAAAGGGATGGAATGTTAAAGCAATGAAACATGTGAATGGGAGAGCGGTGACCGAACACCAACAGCGGAGCAAGTAATGCATTCCCTGTGGAGAACACAAGATACACAGTTAATGCCTGTGAGTGGATTGCGGACTGAAAGTCGCCGTAAACGTGAACAACAATCAGTTAAGATCCGAAATGGTTTATTACGTCCTTCCAATGATTGCTGAGCCAGAATCCATCTTCTCGGTTGAAATTGTCTCTGTGTTTGTATATGTGGATCGCCTCATGAACGAATCTCTCATGGTAGCCAGATGGCTTGCAGAGAACCTCTGTCTTGGAGAAGTCAATGTCATGTGAGCCCACTGAATTGTAACAGTGATCTGCTACGGCTGAGGTGTTTGTCCTACCGTGTTTCAGGTCTGCCTTATGTTCGCGGATGCGGTCCGAGACATGTCGTTTGGTTTCTCCAATGTAACTGCTACCACAGAGGCAACTTAGTTTGTAGACGCCAGGGTACTGTATGTCTGGAACCACGTCTTTTACAGACATCAGCAAAGATGAGCGGTTTGAATTAGCTCAATTAAAAAAGAGGGATGACATTGTCATCCTCTCAGCCGACAAAGGCGATGCCACTGTCATCATGGACAAAATAGAATACAACAACAAGATTCAGGAACTACTCAACGATGGCAGCTATACAAAAATAAAAAGAGACCCCACCAACAGCCTCGTCTCCAAAACCAACAATATCATTTCTGCTTCAACCGCATTAATTGATCAGACCAAACAGTTCTCGTTGAAACTTCTGCAGCCAGGCCACCAAGATTATACGGCTTGCCAAAGATACATAAAGAAGATACACCTCTTCGTCCCATTGTCTCTACTATCAACTCCCCCACTACAAACTGGCTCGTTTTTTGTCTGAAATCCTACGGCCTTTCACTGGAAAAACCACCTCTGCGGTACTAAACTCTACTGACCTGGTATCGACAATCAAGGGATTTCCCTGTCCCCAGACGACCTGCTTGTCAGTTTTGATGTGGTTTCCTTCTTCACTAAGGTTCCTGTGCCTGACACCATCGCAATCATTGAAGACTTGGTTCACCAAGGACTGAATACTGAGGTACCCCCCTGGTGAGACACAGCTTAACCAATACATACTTCACCTGGAATGGAACTTTCTACAAGCAAACTGAGGGCACCCCAATGGGCTCCCCCCTATCTCCGGTTGTAGCCAACATTTTCATGGAGAATTTGAGAGTGACGCCATCCAGACTGCCACTCTACACCCGACCTTATGGAAGAGGTACGTAGACGACACTGGCCACATGGCCGGCCTGCTCTAGACCAATTTCTTGACCACATCAATTCCATACACCCAGCCATCAGATTCACCATGGAAATCGAAAAAGATGGCAAGCTACCCTTTTTGGATGTCCTAATTAAAAGGAGACCTGATGGTTCAATGATCCATTCTGTCTACAGGAAAGCCACCCATACGGATGCCTACCTAAAACCGGATTCCCACCACCATCCGTCCCAGAAGAACTCCCTCATCAAGACTCTATACCATAGAGCCCAATGCATCTCCGACCAGGAACACATTGCCAGTGAACTCAAACACGTACGCCAAGCTCTTAAGGCTAATGGTTACTCCGACTACACAATCCGTAAAGCCATCACTCCAACCATCAAGAAGGATACTGTTGAGGAGCCTTTCAAACCCATCACCTTACCCTACATTGCTGGGGTCACAAAAAAATCTCCAAAATCCTGATTAAACACAAGATTCAGGTCCGATTCAACACAGTACATAAAATCCGTGATCTGGTCCCGTCTGTAAAAGACGTGGTTCCAGACATACAGTACCCTGGCGTCTACAAACTAAGTTGCCTCTGTGGTAGCAGTTACATTGGAGAAACCAAACGACATGTCTCGGACCGCATCCGTGAACATAAAGCAGACTTGAAACACGGTAGGACAAACACCTCAGCCGTAGCAGATCACTGTTACAATTCAGTGGGCTCACATGACATTGACTTCTCCAAGACAGAGGTTCTCTGCAAGCCATCTGGCTACCATGAGAGATTCGTTCATGAGGCGATCCACATATACAAACACAGAGACAATTTCAACCGAGAAGATGGATTCTGGCTCAGCAATCATTGGAAGGATGTAATAAACCATTTCGGATCTTAACTGATTGTTGTTCACGTTTACGGCGACTTTCAGTCCGCAATCCACTCACAGGCATTAACTGTGTATCTTGTGTTCTCCACAGGGAATGCATTACTTGCTCCGCTGTTGGTGTTCGGTCACCGCTCTCCCATTCACATGTTTCATTGCTTTAACATTCCATCCCTTTGTTATTGCTACCCCCTGCCCCCTCCCTTGAAACCCCCCCGCCCACCTCCTATGCCTCTTTATATGCACATCCCTTTGTTAAGGCGCTCTTCTTACACCCCCCNAACTCAGCGTATATATAAGCTCCCAGCTTGACAGGTTCTCATTCTTTACCTGAAGACGGCTGCTTGCGTTGTGGCCGAAACGTCGTGAGAATTGTTTTATTTTTATTATTTTATTACTTCCCTTCTACGTGACTTTACCGAAAAAACCAAGGAGATAAGTAGAACGTGTTGCCTATATTTATTTAAAGTTGCGCATTTTGATGTGGCGTCACATTTCTCAACCCCCCCCCCTCATCACACATCGTCACAAATGTCTGACCCCCCCCCCTAGGTGCGTGACGTCATTTATGGACGGCCCTTTACGTGCCCGTCCTGAATTTGTGTTTCGACCATTTACCTTCTAAAAACAATCTGGGCCTTGTCTCGCGCACCCTCAGAGAGGCATCTCGCACCCCCAGGGAGTTGCGTGATACACCCCACGTCACGAAGAAGAAGAACCACCACTGCCCAAGGTAATGAGGGTGGCGCCTCTATGATGACCTCACTTTGCTGTGCCGCCCTCTCGTGGCGAGTCTCGGGGTACGACGCCTCCTGCACGGCCACGAGAGGAGAGTTCTGAAACATTCGTGCGGTGATCCACCAACCCTCCCTGCTGCTGCTCCACAGCGCTGGGTCACAGGTCACGTGCATAGCCACCACAACCACCCGTGGTGAAGTATGGTCCAACAATCACCACCATCACCCATGGTGTAGTATGGTCCAACAATCACCACCATCACCCGTGGTGAAATATGGTCGAGCAATCACCACCATCACCCGTGGTGAAGTATGGTCCAACAATCACCACCATCACCCGTGGTGAAATATGGTCCAACAATCACCACCACCACCACCTGTGGTGAAATATGGTCCAACAATCACCACCACCACCCGCGGTGAAGTATGGTCCAACAATCACCACGACCCACAACGGCTTGGCGAGGCCTTCATCCAGCAGTGCACTGACGACGAGCTGTCACTGCTGCTGTGGTTCACAGCCCCTCAACCGTTGGCGAGAGGGGTGCCTCTGATTTGCGTCGATGTGGATTTGTGAAGCTGTGCGGTTTGACCGCCAGTCGGCGCGGTGGCGTTGCGTGACGTGTTCCAGCGTCGTCCAGACACCAGGTCAACTCGCGGCAGCCAGTGACAGTGGTCTTGGTTCTACGCGGCTGCACCATGCGGAGGAGTCTCAGAAATAGCAAAGCCATGCGGGCTCACGAAATCCCAGGGGGCCACCGTAGCTGCATCGTGGGTCAGGCCACGTGGACTCTCCATGCCCGAGCCCACGTTGTGCCCGCTGCCATCGGACCAGCGCCCATTCATGACGTGACCCATCATCGCATCTCGCCACCGTGGCTAGGAGACGTTATCTATCTCGCCTCCTATACAGGAAGTCATGGGTTCGATCTCGACCCTGACACGTGTACATTTGGAGTTTGCATGTCTCTCTCCCGCGGTTGTGTGGAATTTTTCTCTGGGCATCCGGTTTTCTCTCCACATCTATAATCATGCATTAAGAGTATTGCTGTTTTACAGTGGCAAAAATAGAGTAGGTTTTCACCCTTTTAAACTGGTACAAAACTGACACCTTTATTCAAGGCATCATGTTTGCAATAACCACAACACAAGTAGTCAAAAAAGCAAACAAAAGAAGCAACTCTGATAATGATAATAATATGCACTGTCCTTGAAGTTGATTGGTCCACACCTGAGACGGCTTTCTTTAGAGCCTAGTCCCCATTGGTGTTGGACCAGATGACACCAGAAGGCGTACAACTCAAACACAGTGCAATATCAGAGTATTGAGAGCTCGGGTAGTTTAAGCTTACCAGTGGCTATAAATACCCTGAACTGTGTTTGAGTTGTACGCCTTCTGGTGTCATCTGGTCCAACACCAATGGGGACTAGGCTCTAAAGAAAGCCGTCTCAGGTGTGGACCAATCAACTTCAAGGACAGTGCATATTATTATCATTATCAGAGTTGCTTCTTTTTGTTTGCTTTTTTGACTACTTGTGTTGTGGTTATTGCAAACATGATGCCTTGAATAAAGGTGTCAGTTTTGTACCAGTTTAAAAGGGTAAAANCCTACTACTATATTTTGCCACTGGTAAAAGAGATCTCATAGTGTAAATGCTTACCCCGAGCTCTCAATACTCTGATATTGCACTGTGTTTGAGTTGTACGCCTTCTGGTGTCATCTGGTCCAACACCAATGGGGACTAGGCTCTAAAGAAAGCCGTCTCAGGTGTGGACCAATCAACTTCAAGGACAGTGCATATTATTATCATTATCAGAGTTGCTTCTTTTGTTTGCTTTTTTGACTACTTGTGTTGTGGTTATTGCAAACATGATGCCTTGAATAAAGGTGTCAGTTTTGTACAGTTTAAAAGGGTAAAACCTACTACTACAGTATTTGGCTGCTTTACATTTCCATGTCATGATAAGCCACTTCGTTGAGCTATCATTTGTGTTAGCAGGTCGCTTCTGAAATATAAGCTAATAGCTCAGTGGGCCCTTACCTGGTTAATAAATAATAGTTTAGTTTGTAGGATATAACTATATCAAATATTTATTTAGGTTGCACCGTGGTATGGGTTTAGAGGAAGACAGTCTCACAATTACAATATAAATAATACAACTATTTAAAGGTTACAATGCTCACAGTTAAGTTACCGTGCGTCTTGCTTTCCTTCGCTTGTCAACAAACGAGCCTGGTGCTGTTCAGGAACAAACACCAGCAGTATCGGCTACGATATTGTCACGCGGTGTGTACTTTTTCTGAAATATATTTTGTTCATTTGTAACAAAAAAATGTTTTTGCCATTCATGGTGAATTGTTGATTTTTTTCAATTTGTCTTCTATCTTTACTTGTTTATATCTTGTTGATTATGCCCCACCCCCTTGTGGCCGACTGGGTCCCGATGCATCGCATCACCCTGCCACACACAAAGACAAAGATCCTGCGTGCAGTCTCTAACAGGCTGTTGGGACAAGTGGTGTTAGCGAGCACCTATGAAGGCTGGCACGGCACACAAGGGGGTGGGTGGCCAACACCACGCCCGGACGCCTTTGTCTCCCTCGTGGCAATGTTTTTACACATAGCACTAAGTATTCAAACTGAGGCTGAGTCGACCAAGGGGAGGCCCACGATCTATTCAGATAATCGTCACTGGTGTTAACCGTGAGCAGGAATCGAGCTCGGATTGTAGCCGGGTTCATAGCGCGGTGCAGTGCTAACCACTACACCACCGCTCCCCTACACAAAGGGTCATACAAAAAGCACATGATCTTAAACAGCATTTTAAAAAGATGTTACCTTTACCTATGTTTATGATCTTACCTCGAGGAGTGGATAAGTTGTGTTGAAGGGTTGCACCGTAGCTACGCACGCCAGAGAACACCATGGCACTAAAGGTGACGGAGCAACCATGAGTTGTACAGTACCTCTATACCCCCACCCCAAACCGAGTTCAGCTGAACCAAGTTGATAACGATGATTCAAATTCGATCAATCGTCACCGGTGTTGGTTGCCGTGAGCGGACTCGAAGTCGGGTTTCTGGGTTTGTAGCACAACGCGCTAACCGCTACACGATTGCTCCCACACATACACACACTACCCACTTTTGTGTATATATTGTCTTGAAAAATAATGAACATAAATGAAAATTAATGAAATTTTAGAATGTGTAATGTCATGACATTATGCTAATTTATGATTTCATGCAAATTAGGCGCGGCTTCGTTGTCAAGGGTTTTATTACCAATCGTGATAATACTGTAGTGAGTTCTTATGGAGACGTTGTCGTAGAGGCAACAGGGTTTTTTGTTAACTATTACACAACACCCTTAAAGTCCACTATCTAGGGAGGTACAGCTTTCCGGCTAACGTGACCCACACACTCAGTAACCTATCTATTAGCCCTCCGGCTATCCGTGCCCTAAGGGAGGCTATCTGACCCGACCCAGCCAAGGTACGGGTCCCGACCTCTGGTCCAAGCTCGGCCCGGCCCTTACAAGGACAGCGGGCTCGAGGGCCCAGGGTCCTAGCCTAGCTGGTCTTCAGTCTTCGTAGCACTGCCCCGAGCCGTGCTTGAGGCGCCCATTTTATACACCTCCAGGGGACTCTCCGCCCCTGGTACTGCCCCCTTTCTGGAACCTTCCAGAAGATCCGGGAAGGCCCCCGCAGCCCCCACCTGTGGGTAGGGAGGGGAACCCAGCCTCACTCGGGTTCTGCTCTCTATCCCCATGTACAAGCTAGCACACCCTACAGACTTCTGGCTGTAACTGCAGGTAAGTGAATGCAGGTGGTGTGTGCATACGCGTTTCCGACGCTACAACACCCCCCCCCCGACCCCCACGTGGCACATAGCCGTCTCGGCTGTCAACAATGACGGCAATAAACAACTTTAAGAACAACCCCGAGTCCGTGTGCCTCAATATCACACACAACACAATAAGAAGATATATCAGAACAACACCCAATAAATAACCCAACCCTCCTGTACAAATATACACTATGGGAGAATATATACATGACTCCCCCCCCTCCCCCCCTGCGGACGCGAGCCACTCAAAACCGGCCAAGAAAGCGGTTGCCGGATGAGCATGCAACGTTTATGAAAAAGTTTTAGATTTTGACTGGGTCCTGGTTGACGGTCCATCGGAAGCAGCGGGTGGAAGACGTGGCCTTGGGTCGCATGAAGCGGAGGATGGCGGCCTTGAGGAGACGTGTCAGACGAGCGTGAGATGCTCCCCGTGGCCGGAGCAGGGCCTTAGAGGCGCTACTCCCGAGGGTCTGCGAGAGCAAGCACTCGGCTGGGCTGAAGGTTAGGCCCGGCGATCGCACGACCCGGCTCGTCGGACACATCATGCCCTCGGCCCCACGTGGAGTGGGTGTAGTGAGGTAGAGAAGAAAGGGCTTCAGGCGCGATGGGTGCACAAACCAGCAGCGCTTTCCTCTGGCGTGCTCCGCAGTTTCCTGCCCAACCTCAGCGTGCCTCCACATGGCCTTTATATATGTGTAGTGGCGTAAATATGCTCACTATACTGTTAGCGCCAGCCACAATTCCAAGAGTGCTACTGAACGCCGGGAACCTCCCTCGGGGGCTCGAGGGACACGTGACAGGGAGCCGGGAGCTCCTGACTTGATACAGCAGGGGGCGTGGCCAAGGGCGAGGCGAGGCCGCGGCCAAGGAAATAAAGGGGGAGCCCTGACAGCGATCAGCAGAGGTCGCAAATGGGTTTTGATTCCTTACCCGTACCCGGCTGCACCAGGGTCGCAAACGGTACCCGTACCCATACCCGGCAGTACCCGTACCCTACCCGTACCCAGCTGGGTACGGGTAGGTACGGGTATCGGGTACCTGATTGCGACCTCTGGGATGAAGCCATGTTGCAGGCGCGGGTGGGTTGATTCTAGGAACTTGAATTGTGAGAAGAGACAAGACGTTGGGAAATGAGTGACAAATGGTTACTCACCAGTTACTCACGGTCTATCCATACCCGGCCGCACCAGGGTCGCAAACAGGTAGGGTACGGGTATCGGGTACCCGGTTGCGACCTCTGGTGATCGGGATTGATTGTGGGATCATCCTGGGGTCTCTTCGTTCTTTGCTTTTCGTTATTTGTCCTTCACTCTTTACTTTGCTGTCAGTTGAATCTTAGCTCAGGATCCTGGGTCAGACAACGTGTGTGCTGACTGGCCGTTCGCGATAGCTAACTTGCATGCACATAGCGAACAGTATAGCCTGAAGTGGTTAGAGTGAGTTATGTAAATTAACGTGTTGTCTCCAACTATAGTGTGTGCGCCTCTGTAACACACACTACATTTGTGTAGTGACATCGTGGATGTCACTGTGTATGCCGGCTCTAAAGAGGAACGGCGTGCGATGTAGTGACATTGCGGGTATCTCGCTCGCGTGCGTGCATTGCACCGCTAGTCGAGTAGATAACCTTGCGTTCAATAAACCCTCGGAGCCAGGATGAACGTCCAACTCCAATCGTCATTTATTGATTGTAACAGGGTAAAACTGGTGCGAAAACACAGATACAGCATCTGTTATAATTCGGAAACACCCACACAATGAACACCACAGCATCAGAACATTGTCTTAGATAACAATAGATCCTGGAAGGACCAGGCCCCTACATTACCACTGAACAGCTAGACAAGAGCACAAGCCAGTGCGTTGCATACAGGCACATCGTGTATTCATCCCACTGCACCCCAAATGTACAGCATTACACATAACACTAACTGTGGATGAGATACTTCGTCATCTTTACTCTCAGGATCGCAACATAGGCACAAGTCTGACTCGACCTACTAAATCACAAGTAACATCCACAATAAGGAAAGTCGCAGGCTTCGTTACTAACTACGCCTCGTATTTACTACAACAACTTAACGGCACCATAAAGGCATTTACATCACTATAACGGTCATTCCAACATTACAACAGCATTGCCAATATTATAGGAATATAAATAAACTTACAGATAATGCTTCTTAAGCTCCCACAATGGACAAGTGCGGCTGTGGTCTCACTCAGATGCGATGCGGGCCGCCATCTTGAATTATGAGAAGATGGCCGACGCACGCATGGTACAGTGGAAATCTAACATCGTCACTTCCTGGTCACCTGACCAAAATTAGCATCGAAAAACAGGAACTTCCTGTGAACGCACGCTCCACATCTGCCGTGAGGCAAGACAGCGGGCACCACTCTTACGTGGGTGCAGTACCAGCCCTAGAGGGCTAGTGGGCGCTGACTGAAAGTGCTGGATGGCACCACGCTCTGCGTGCAGTGCCGACCCCTACAGGATGGGGTGTCAGGGTGCCGGTCAAGGTATGGGGTTACTAAGGGCCATGGCACTCTGGTTGACCCTAGAGGACAATGGCGGGTAAAGTCTACACAGGGCCCCAGGTGGGGGCTAGGGGTAGTCACGTGTCAGGGTCGAGATCCTGCTCGAGAGTGGTCGTGGCTAAGGGCGGGGCCAGCCCCACCACAGAGGATATAAGCGAGTCCCTGAGAGGGACCGGCTGCTGTGTTCATCTACGTTCATGTCCTACAAGAGTCACCAACACGTGGACTGGGACCCAAGCTAGGGTCCGTCTGTTGCAGTTAATTCCAGTGTAATTAGAGCAGTTAGCCTGGTGGTCCACCACCATAGGTTGTTATCTTGTTAAGGGGTAGTACCCCGTGTGTTGGTTTTAATAAATGTGTTGCCTCCAAGAAGTGTGTCCAACTCAGCTGAACTCACTACATATGTAAGGACAGTACGGGGCCTAGTGGCCGAAATAATTATTTTAGTGATGAGGACAGGCAGGGTCAAGTGAGGTAACTGGGTGAGGAGTCAACATGGGGGTAGAGATGGAACCCCCTTGGTGTTATAATGAGGCAAAGGAAATCTCCGACAGGAGAGAGTTCGGGAAAAGGGGCGTGGCAGAGCCAAGGGGCATAAAAGGCAGCGCGGAGCGAGGCTGGGGCTGCCGTGGGGGAGTTAGAATCTGGATCGTCGTCACTGTCATCGCTGTGGATCGTCCTCATTGTCTGGGAAGGCTAGCGAGGAAAGTTATATATTTACGCCGTAGCTGCTACATCGACGGCTCCTATATAGTCAACCAGCCGTGTAAGGAACGTCGTGTAGCCGCTACATAGAGTTACCCAGTGTAATATAGTCAGCCTGTGTCCAACTGTGAAACGTCATCAAATCAGTTGGACTGTAATGTATGACAAATATATAACTTAAAAGACAGCATCTCTGAGTGCTGCATTACACATGTGGAAAGGCTGGCCTATGATTCTAAGCTTGTACGTGTCATCTGTACGTTGAAATACATAGAAGTAGGAGGAGCCTTTCGCAATAAATATTATCCCTAAGGTGGGTTTTTTTGGATAGATCACGTGTGTGTGTTTAGTGGGGGTGTGTGTGTGTGTTTAGTGGGGTGTGCATGCCTGTGTTTAGTGGGGTGTGCGTGTGTGTGGAATGTTCGAACGCTCACTGCGGAGGAGAGGCTGCCACTCCTTTGTCGGGAGCTGGACCGTACGCCTGGATCTCTGTGGCATTCAGGAGGTCCGGTGGACCGGTTCTGGCTCCTGCCACCATGAGGGTGGACAGTCCTCTACTCGGGGCAGGAGACTGCCAAACAACAGGGTGTGGCTCTTCTTCTGAACAAAAGAATGACGGGGGCGTGGGAGCGTGGCGGTGAGGTGTGGGAAGCTGTAAGCCCCAGGATACTTTGGGCTCGCCTTCCCATCAACCGGAGCGAGGAGTGGTGGTCGTGGTTACTTATGCCCCACCGAAGACGAACATCCGTGGGGGATGCAGGCAAAGCCGATGAGTCAGACGCTTTCTATGACCTCCTGTCACAGGTGCTGGCTAAAGTGGCCACTCGGGACAGAGTCATCTTGTTGGGTGACTTCAATGCCGAGTTGGTCATGATGCTGGCACCTGGTCTGGAGTGATTGAAGGCATTGGCCAGATCAGCTCAATAACAACGGTAGGAGGCTGCTAGATTTTTGCAGCCATGGGCTTGTAATACCAACACGCTCTTCGGCATCGGCGCATCCACACAACATCATGGATGCATGCCGGTCCAAGCAAGAACATCTGCTGGACTATAGTGACGGACCAGCGGATGCGGCCCATGTCCTTGACACCAGGACCTACCGTAGAGCTGATCTGCCCTCTGACCATCGACTAGTCATCTGTAAGATGCGCCTGCCATTATTCCATCCGGTGGTGGGTGTACACCCAGGATCCATTCCAACCAAAAGTGGGCCTGGTCTCAGTGATGAAAGTTGCAAGCGAGAATTTCATCATCGCTTGCAGCTGGGGTTGGCATCGTCCCCCACTCCACCTGATGTCGAGGGTAAATGGGCGAGGTTAAGACTGTGACTCATGCAGCTGCAATGGCTGCTTTGGGTACGCGGTCCAGACCTCCCCAGAAACCCTGGCTGACAGAGGAGGTGTTCAGGTTAATTGAGAAAAAGCGACAGGCCCACTCTCATCGGCTACAGCATCCCACGTCAGAGAATGAGAGGTTTACCGCAGCCTTCGCTCGGAGGTTCGGAGAGCCGTAAGGCGCTGCAAGGATGGGTGGTGGTCGCGGGTTGCTGAGGAGATGGAATCTGCCTCAGTGGCCCGCGATCACAAATCACTATTTAACTCCATCAAAAAAGTAACCTGCAGCGCCACACCAATTACCATCATTAGGGGAAAAAACGGTGATCAATCTCCGACCCCCAGGAACAGGTTTGCAGATTTGCTGAGCATTTCTGTGAGGTCTGGGGGAGGGAAATCTTCAGCCAGGAAACATCATGGCACAAAGTGGGGATAACCCTGCTGAGGCTGCGGTGCCTCAAATATTGGAGGAGGCACCCCCTGTGAGGGCTGCTGAGGTGCCATCTGTTGAGGAAGTACTGAAGGCGATCAGGAGTCTGAGACCAGGAAAGGCACCGGGCAGAGATGATCTCCCAAGCGAAATGCTGAGGGTGGCGCTTGTGCACAGACTGCCCTATATGACATCATAACAACAGTCTGGACCGCTGGACGGGTACCGCAGGATTGGAAGGATACCCTGGTGGTCCCCTCTTTAAGAAGGGGGACCGCACAGACTGTAACAACTACAGGGGCATCTCACTCCTCAGTGTGCCGGGAAAGGTCCTGGCAAGGATATTCAACATCGCCTTGCTAGGCACACTGAGGAGCCTTGCGGAACCCCATGCGGTTTCAGGAAAGGGCGGTCCTGTACAGATGCCATATTTTCTGCCGTCTGCTACAGCAGAGGTGTAGGGAATTCCAACAAGACCTACATCTCTGCTTTATTGACCTGGTCAAGGCCTATGATACCATCAGTAGGCCTGGGCTCTGGTTGTTCTTCGTGCTTTCGGAGTCCCTGATCTGCTCACATCATTAAGGACCTTCATGATGGTGAGTGGGCCCGGGTAAAACTACGTGGCCGGGAGTCGGAGCCTTTCCCTGTACACCTTGGGGTGCGACAGGGATGTCCTCTGGCTCCCACATTATTTAACATCTATTTCGACTGCGTAGTTCGTGAAGCCTTCAATAGCTGTACCGGGGGAATTTCATTTGGTCAGATATAATGGGAGGCTGATCGACGCCCGGGTGCGATCAAGGGATGGCTCCCTATTGGTCAACCACGTTATGTATGCCGATGATTTGGTAATAGCTGCTCATTCAGAAGAGGAGTTGGAGATGCTGCTGCTGAGACTGGAGCGTGCCACTAAGAGGTGGGGCCTTACCTCAGCCCCACCAAAACTCAGCACCTGCCTGGGTATTTTGTACCATCGGACACTCCACCCCACAACTCCCAATCGGTGATGGGGCAGTTGTGGAGAGAGTGGAGAGTTTCCATACCTGGGCATGTGCTTATGACCGGCTCCAGTTTATCAGCAGAGGTCTCACTCCGAATCAGTCGAGTGGCAATATCTTTTCATCGGTTGCGTAACGCTGTGTGGAAGCTACCTGGTCTGTCGCTCCGCACGAAGCTTCAGGTCTTCTCTACGCTTGCGAAACGTGGAGCATCTTCGCCGGTTGGAAACATTTAGGCTGGCCTGCCTACGATCCATCCTGGGTTTAACCAGGCTGGATTGTGTGAGGAGCTCACAAATCATTGAAAGATCTGGGCAAAGTCCCATCGGTGAGCTCCTCCGGCAGCAAGGCTGCGTTGGCTGGGTCATGTAGCCCGCATGCCCAGCTACCGCATGCCTAAACAGCTTTTGTTCGGCCGGATCGAGGGGGCTAAACGGGCGCGGCACGGGCTAGAGAAAGATGGAGTGATGTGGTACAGGAGGACGTGGAGCTGAGTGGACTTGCCGATGACTGGTACCAGCGGTGTCAAGATCGGCCTCAGTGGAGGAGGCTCGTGAAGGACGCTACTGGGCAGTTGGAGGCAGTCGCCCTCCAACAACAACGGAGGGCGGAGGAGCGACGCTCACAACAACGAGCGAGCGCCGGTGGCTAAAGCACAGCAGTTGGTACAGTAGGGGGCACAGGTGGTGCATCAGCCAGTCATCTCGGTAATTGGTCAGTCGACCCGTGGCACCTGCTGGGTCTGCCCCGTGACCTCCTGCCAGCGGGCGTTCGACACTTTACGTGGCCTCAAGGTGCACTTGGCCTGGCACAAGCGACGTGGTGACGTCACGCCACTTAGTGGCGAATGGCGGTTGTTGTTGTTGTTTAGTGGGGTGTGCGTGTATGTGTTGTGTGGGGTGTTTAGTGGGGGTGTGCGTGTATGTGTTTAGTGGAGGTGTGTGTGTTTAGTGGGGTGCGTGTGTTTAGTGGTTGTGTGTGTGTGTTTAGTGGGGTTGCGTGCGTTCGTGTGGAGGGGTGCGAGGGGATGGCGGCGCTGGTGGAGTTGTTCTATTGCTGTGGCACCAACAGAGTCACTGATGCGATTCCCATTCACATATGGAGGGAGGTGGGCTTTGGCAGGACACACGGCAACATGGCAGGGGGGGGGACAATGGTGANCTAAGAACAAAGCGGCAGCCAAGGGCTTGGAAGGCGTTTGAGAGCACGGATCCGCCAAACAAGGCGGATCGACGGCATCTCGTTGTGCACAGATGCTGCGTGGATTGTTGCAGAGGATCGCGATGAAGTCTTGGAAGGGTTGTGTTCTGGTTTACCGTTTGCGACAATGTGTTGGTCTTACCAAAAGCCTGTGTTTGTTTTGCTCACTGTAGCTGAGCTTAACGCGATAAACCTCAAAGAACGCGGAGAAACTCGTCCAGCAGATTTGGCTATTTGCTTACAGATAAGCAGCCACTGCATGGTCCAATGAGTTTCACACAAAGACATCAGTTTGACACGTAGGAGGGTTTCACGACCAATAGTGTTACTATTAAAGTTATTCTGGGTTAGTTCGCGCAAGTATAACTTTGCCGTTAAACCCGCCACCACCCGCCACTTCCAATTAGTAAGGTTTGTCACGTAAACAGGACGTGCCAATTTGTTACTAGTGTAATGACATAAGGGAGGGGCTTCTGGGGGCTCTGGAACCCTTGGCGCCAGCGCTGAGTTCCCAGGCGACCCAGACGCTTAAGCCCTTTGGCGCCAGGTCGGGTCCCAGGCGCTTAAGCCCCTTGTTGACGATTTTGTTGGGTTTTCAGGAAAACTATGAAAAACGACTGACCATGTGTTTTGCGTAGGATATGACTGAAATAACTTTGCATGCGTTGGCACAACGGGCTGCCAGTCAGGTAGAGGTGTGAGATAGAAGGCCCATCTTGTTAAGAATTCGCATCAAGGTTGTAAGTCTATAAAACTAGAGTGGGCAGCGATTGACCTTCCTCGTCAGACTCCGCGTTAGACATCGGGAAACTGCGTTCCTCGAGCACCCATTGTTCTCGCCGGCGATTTAACCATCCATGTTGCATTGCTATCTATCTTGACTTCACCAGGTAAGTCCCCACTGAGCCGTGTAGCTCTTTTTCAGAAGCGACCTGGCCACCACAAATGATAACTCAACAAATTGGCTTATCAATTGTAAATTTATAGCAGCAGCCAAATACACTGAACGCGTGACGTTCAATTAAATGTGGAGGGAAAAACCGGAGGATCCGGAGAAAAATCCACGCGACCACATTGGGGGGGGGGGGGGGGGGGGAAGAGATACACTGAAACTCAAATATTCAGCAGGAGTCAGGATGGGGATTGAATCCTCGACCTCCGATATACCGGCAAGGAAGATAACATATCCTAGCGACCGTGATGATGATTATGAGAGACACACGCAAACTCCAAATATACAGAAGTTGTCATCGGGGTGGGGATCGAACCCACAACCTCCTGTATTCAAAGGAGAGGTAGTTAACATCTCCTAACCACTGCACTCCTTGTCATTACAGCCGGTCGGAACTCGCTCAGTACAACAAGCAGTGAGTATACCATTGAGGTTCCGTCTACACTTCACGTGTGCGTGCTGTAGTCTCGCAGCCTCACCTCTGCCTGTGACTCGTCATGCGGTAGCGTTGGCCGATAGCAATTTTGTGGGTGGTCAGATTTCAGAATCGTTTCCTAATACAATCGATGGAATCTATTTTTCTTATTAATAAAACGACTCTTACAAACACTTTTTTAACACGTATGAGGTTGTCGCTACCAATATTATCCATAGGTGCTTTTGGGTTAGATCGCGTAAATATAAATGTGTCGTTAAAGCCGTCACCACCCGGCAGCCAATTCACGTAAACAAAACGTCCCAATTCGTTACCAGTTCAGGAATAAGCGGTGTGTTAGTGCTGATGCCTGACTGCTAATTATACACTTTAGTATACCTAAATGTTAATATATCGACAAACAATTATAGAGTATTGAAATAATCACGTATCACAATTCAAACAATAACGTCTTTAAGAAAATAACCAATGGTCAATGTCAAGACTTAGCTGTTACTATTTTTTAAAACCTGCCCAATACATAATTATTACGTCACAACCCAATAATTTCTCCACAGTCATTTCTCGAGCTGCTCAACTTGTGGTTCCCGGCAATGACGTGGCGGTTGTAAATTAAATAATGAACTCTGCTTTACTTATTGCAAAGGTAAATAAAACAGACGAACCCCCAGGGGACTCACAGAGCGGGGAGTGAAAGAGAGGAAGAGGTCGGTGTATCAGATAGAGGCGCGCGTGTGTGTGTGTGTGAGAGAGGTATAAGGTGAGAGGCAGAGAGAGGTGAGTGAGCGGCGAGTGATATCTGAGTGAGTGAAGAGTTGTTACGCCGCGTGTGACTGGCAGGGCGAGACAGACACAGAGGAGACAGACAGACAGACACAGAGGCCGACAAGAGGCCGCAGTGAGAGAAGAAGAGGAAGAGGAGGTTCACGATGGGCTGCACCAACTCGGGTGAGTGGGTGAGCAGAGGGGACGCGGTGGTTGAGACGGTGGTGGGTGCAGCATGTGAATCTGTGTGCAATATTGCTATTGAGATCAATCTTGACGTAAAGCTTTCGTGACTGCAGGAATTCATATTCTTTGGGTCTTTCGGTAAAGTCACGTAGATAGGTTGAAAGAAAATATGTTAAACCTATCTACGTGACTTTACCGAAAGACCCAAAGAATGTGCTATTGAGATGTTATGTGTGTTGAGGTGTTCTGCAAATATCGCGTTAAACTAAATTTTGTAAATCGGAACGACTTCTCCCTTTCATTTAATGCGAAGTAATTTAGGATGCGTTTCGGACAGTCATTGTATCTCTACTCTTAACCGAGAAAACACCGATATTTATCGCTTTTTACAGTACAAAAAATTATATATTGAAAGCGATATAATCGTAATTAAATTTAAACACAAAATGTATTAACCATTTCAGGGAACTCGCCAAATGATCTGCTTGCACGTTGGAGTGTCTGGCGAGGCGACGCCGTCTCGGATCAGAATCTTTATTTAGACTGGAGGGAGGAATCTGATGAGCTACAAAGCTCTTTGTAGCTTCGCGTGACCGTAGCCAAATTTCGTTAAACCGAACGCGTTCGTAAACCGAGGGACGCCTGCACATTGTATATCGGTATCAAGACACGCAGGCGTGTGGACACGTTAGCACACCACACGCGACAACACCTTTAGTTAAAAAGAAGACCACCCACTCCCCCACGTTTCCAGGTTTAACACATCCCTCTCTGGGACCTGATTCTGTCCGCTTTAAATGGGCATCAGGGCAAGGTGGCACAGCGGTAACAACATGTGCCTCAGCAGCAGCAGCCACCACCACACCCTGGTTCCCATGAGTAACGGTGTTATTGGGCCAAGATGCGCCGTTCCCATGCAGCTGCCGGCAATACCGGCCACAGGCCAATAGGGGGCAACAGAGGGGCTGAGCCCCAGTGCTGAGAGTCTTTGGGCCATAAGGCCCAACGGTTACCCTATGGAGCAGTTTGTAAAAGGGGCAGACCCCAGACCCAGGAGAGGGGCTGGGGGATAACATCATCCCCGGATCCTTCTCGAAGGTTCGAGAAGGAAGGTGTGGCCGGGGCGGAACGAGCCACGGCTCTGTATAAAAGCCGGACCTCTGGACAGTCCCAGCAGTCATCGTCGAGCTGAAGACAAAAAGCCTCCTGAAGACTGAAGAGCCCCAAAAGCAGAGCCGTACCCCTGGCAAGGGTCGTCTCCAGCTTATATACCAGTGAAGATTCAAGCTTTACTCACGGAGGACTTGTAGATTAGCCAGTGAGAGGCGTCGTAGTCTGGAGAGCAGTGGCGGCTCCTGCAAAATCTCTCAGGGGGGCAAATGTCTGGATGATTGATAAGGATAAGGTCCACCCATGCAATGAATAAATTAACAGCTTAAGCATGTAAAGGCAACTTCACTTCTTTAATATTAATGAAAAATAAAGTGACTCTTACAATACATCTTGTTTGTTTATATACTCACTATTAAAACAAACCACTCAAGTTTATTTCATTAAAGATTCCACTAGGTGGCGATAAATTAGATTGTTGGATGAAACGTGCTTACGTATGATGACGTTAGTACGTATGATGACGTAAGCACGTTAGTGCATGCCCTCCCGGAAGCCATAGAGAATGCATTGGAGCGCCTCCGTTCGAAAAAAAACATCTTTGAATATAAGTCTATGGGGCCACTCGGGCGATTCTCAGCCGTAGTGAAATCGCCCAAAAAGAGGCGGTACTCCACAGAACGTGACATGACGCTGATTGGACTATATCCAGAGGCTGACAGTGACGGCTAGCGTGACTCCGTGGTTGAATGACATTGGTGGTGCGTCGCCCAATCGCCCTCATGAAGAGACCGCCCCTGCTGGAGAGTAACCTCCATCGTGTATCGGGTGTGAGGGGCCTTTACCCTCTGTGTTAAGAGTTACCTGTTAAATAAATACTGTGCTGCCTCAGAGAAGCATTCAACCCACTACACATGTCTGACCTCGGGCTCCTTTCACAGGTGGCGTTTTGTGTTTTCGGTTATCCGTGCTCCCCTCTTCTTCATGGGGTTCCTCCGTGTTCGCTCAGCCGAAAACCAAGAGTGCGAACGGTCTCGTAAAAAAAACTGAAACTACTTTTTTGTTTCCATTAATGGGGGGGGGGGGGGTAGTTGTTTGGTTAGATCGCGTCAATATACAATGCTGTGTCGTTAATCCGCCACCACCCGACACAGCTAATGAGTGAGCTTTGGTCACATAAACAAAGTGTGCCAATTCGTTGCTGTTTTCCTCACCTCAAGAGAACAGTGCCCACATAAGAATAGGTTGTACCCTTTATGGTAATAAAACAGGAGGTGTTAAGATGTTAAAACACCAAATTGAGACCTTTTACATGGAATCATGTCTGCGTTAACCACAATGCTTGTGGTGAACATGCAAACAAAAGAGAGGTCCCATGATGTAGATGGTCACCCTGACGTCTCAATGTCCTGATAGTGGCATTGTTTTTGTGCTGTTCGCCTATTGGCAGCCTCTGGTCTAACAATGAGACGAGGCTCATCAGAAAGCTGTCTCTGGTGTGGACCAATCAGTTTCAAATACAATGCATCATATACTACCAGAGCATGTTTTTTGCATGTTCACCGCAAGTACATGGGTTAATGCTGACAGGATTCCTTGAATTAGGTGTTTTAACATATTGACACCTGTTTTATTGCCAGAAAGGGTAAAACCTATTGTTATAAGAAAAATAACACTGCTATACGCGATGTGGTGGCGGTAGTGGTGGTGGTATCAGCCGCTGAGATGACGAGGCGTTACCATCACGGCTTGTGGCCAGGTCGCCCCCTCTGAACGAGAGCTCAGAGCCCAGTCACCTTTACCTGGTTACATCAAATAAACACCAGCTGAACGGCGATTGCGAATTTTGTTGTTGTTGTTGCTGTTGTTGTTGCTGCTGCACACTCGGCAACAAGATGCCATCCCGTCCGTCGCCAGAAAGCGGCCACCTATCGCAGCCGGAGCTCACCAAACTCTACAATACGAAAGTCACTCGCGTGCAGTGCTATACGAGACCCTCCACGTCAACATCCCACACGCCGGCATCCTGTGCGTCCAGCAGTGCACGAGAACATCGGGACGCGTTCATCGACACATCCCCATGTGGCCTCGCCTCATCTCATCTTCTTCTGTCTGACCGACCTGACCCATCCCATCCCCGACGCTCACGGCCTTTCTCCTTCCTGTTCCCTTCTCGCTCCCCGTCACTGGAACAAACTCCCCCCCCCAGAGCACTCAGGGCAATCGCCTTCACCGTCGCAACAACAACATCAACAAGCTGCAGCTTCCATTCATCCCTTTACACCACCGCCCGTATCAGCATCGTCATGCTGATACTGCTGCTGCCTAACCCCCAGCTACGACCAAATATACACAAACCCTACCACAACCCTATCACTACCCTATCACTACCACAACCCTCACTACCCTATCACGACACAACCCCTATCACTACCCAACGCCACTATCCCCTCACTACCCCTATCACTACCACTACCCCTATCACTACCACAACCCGTTTTACTACCCCAATCCCTATCACTATCACAACCCTATCACTACCACAACCCCTATCACTACCCCAATCACAACCACAACCCTATCACAACCCCTATCACTACCCAACTCCTACCTCTCTCTAACCTCGCCGCTTCTCCTGCACTTGACGACACCACCACCACCACTATAATAACAGCCCCTATTACCTTTTAGTATCTCAACCACTATCATCTCACGTACAATTTTTTTTATATAATGGCTACAAATCGCCTTACTATATACATCTATATATAAGATATACGATAAGATCACGTCGACGTTTGGCACAAATTGCATCTCATAAACGCTGAACATTGCCAACCAACACAGCGTTGGCGTCTCGTGGCGATCACGTGACGCGCGCCTCTCCCCTTCTCGATCCTGCCCAGGGTCACGACGGTGGACGGAGAGCAGTGGTTGATTCACAAAGGGAAGAAATACGCATCGGATACTTCCTGTCAAACAGTGGTGGTTGACTCGAAGCACATGAGCGACAAGTGGGTGGTACGTAGCGCACACCACGACACATCATCATCATTATTACTCTCAAAGTGTATTTGTTATCATTCCGCTTGCACTGTTCACCTTTTGGGGTTGTTCTCTGGGCCAGCACGCAGAGACAAGGCTACGCAATGCATAACATCGTCGTCAAAGCGTGTTCGTTTGCATGATTCATCACGAGCGCGATGCGTGCTTGTGTAGACTTGATGATGCCTTGCGATAGCTTTTGTGTTTGAACATCTTAACACGACTCCAGTATCATTTGCTGGAAAGGGGTACCGGAGAAAATGGTCCAATCGATATTTGACCATACTTCACCACGCTGGTCAGTGCGGGTTGGTGAAGGAAGCAGAACGATTGAGAGGCACGCGAGAAACCATAGCCGAGCGGGGAGCTCAGGGAGAAGCGGCACTACTAACAATTGCCTAAGCTCTGGTGGTCCTATATTTGGATGTTGGATCCACTCTAAAGTCCATCGAATCGCAGCAGGTCCTCACAAGGAGGCAGCCGACTGACAGTGAGTTGCTGTCGCCAATCAGTTAAGTTCACGGGGGGAGTAACTATCTTACATAGATTTACAAAAAATCACATAGCGACGTCTTATTTCAAGATGCATTATAACAATTGCAAAATTGTATTCAAGATTATAGTGGGTGATGTAATAAAGAGTAGTGGGGTTGTTATTATTACAAGGGGTGGTGGTGTAGTCATGGTGACATGAAAAAAGGCGGGAGTGGTTAAGGAAGTTTTGGGTAGTGATAAAGGTTGGGTAGTGATAGGGGTAGTGAATGGGGTAGTGATAGGGGATAGGTAGTTATAATGATAGGGTGGTGATAGTGATAGGGGTAGTGATAGTGATACGGTAGTGATAGTGGTTGGGTAGTGATAGAGTTTGGGGTGGTGATAGATAGGGGTAGTGATAGTGATAGGGGTAGTGATAGGGGTAGTGATAGTGATAGGGATGGTGATAGGGGGTAGTGATAGTAATAGGGGTGGTGATAGTGATAGGGGGTAGTGATAGTGATAGGGGTGGTGATAGTGATAGGGGTAGTGATAGGGGTTGGGGTAGTGATAGAAGTTGGGGTAGTGATAGGGTTGGTGTAGTGGTAGTGATAGGGGTAGTGATATGGGTTGGGGTAGTGATAGGGGTTGGGTAGTGATAGGGGTTGGGGTAGTGATAGGGTTGGAGTAGTGATAGGGGTTGGGGTAGTGATAGGGGTTGGGNTAGTGATAGGGGTTGGGTAGTGATAGGAGTTGGGTAGGGAGCAGTATCAGCAGTAGCAGGATGGGCTAAGGGTGTTAAGGGAGGAAAGGAAGCTGCAGGCTGCTGTCGGTGTTGCGATGGTGAAGATGATTGCCGATGTGCGCAGAGGAACGAGAGAGCCGAGACTGGGAGCGGAGAGAGCGGAGTGAGACAGATGAGTGGAGAAGAGAAAAGCGTGAGAGAGATGGTGGGGCAAGACCACGGAGGGCTGAAGAGTCTGGAGCGAGACGGGTAAACAGACAGCGATGGCAGACAGGGCAGGTGGGGCAGTGGAGTTGGGAAAGTAGAGCAGAAGTGTGGGGGGGGGGGGGCTAAGCAGAAATAACGTGGGCCGAGGCAGTCGTAGCGACAGCAGTAGCGACGGAAGAGCGACACGGAGGCGGCTGTCGACGAGCGAGCGAGGTGGTTGTTAACGGCCACGACGGCCGCTTGGTACGAGCGGCAGGAGCGAGCGCCGCCCCTCGCGCGCGCTTCACCAACTCTCATTGCTGCCCATCATCCCCCCCACCACCCCATCCCGATCCCCTGCCCTGCCCTTGCCGCTGCAGCCATCGCTGGGTCGACGGCTCTCCCCAACGTGACCATGGGAAACCTCGTGCGGCTGGTGGTCCCGACTACAACTTCCTCTCCGACAACTGCCTGCAAGCTGCCAACATCATGTCGTCATTCGCCACGGGCAGCGACTGCGGGGGCTGTTATTTAAGGCCCGCCACCCCGCTGTTCCAGTGGGGCTCCCCACACCGCTGTTCCAGTGGGCCCTCCACCCCGCTGTTCTTTTGGGGCCCCCCCCCCTGCTGTTCCAGTGGGGCTCCCCACCCCGCTGTTCCAGTGGAGCCCTCCACCCCGCTGTTCTTTTGGGGGCCCCACCCGCTGTTTCAGTGGAGCCCTCCACCCCGCTGTTCTTTTGGGGGCCCCCCCTCCGCTGTTCTAGTGGGGCCGGAGAGAGGCGCCATTTTGGTCGCCCCAACGTCGAGGCGGTAGCAAAAGCCTTCAGCCGGGCAGAGGCGTCCATATGAGCACCCCACTCCACCAGAACTCAGTGAAGAGCCGCTCCCGCATAGTGCACAGGAGTAGCAGCGGCAGCAGTAGCAGTAGCAGCAGAGACAGTAGTAGCAGAGGCAGTAGTAGCATAAGCAGCAGAAGAGTAGAGCAGTAGCAGTAGTAGCAGCAGCAGTAGNAGAGCAGTAGTATCAGCAGCAGAAGCAATCACAGAAGCAGTAGCAGGAGAATCAAGAGCAGTAGTAGCAGCAGCAGGAGTAGCAGCAGGAGTAGCAGTGGCAGCAGCAGGAGAATCAGGAGCAGCAGCGGCACAATTCGGTGGCTATTGGCTGCTTAAGGAAATGAGCACCGGCAAGGTGTTCAATGTCTGGTCAGGGCCCGGCCTCGGTGGTGGGGTGCCTCTCCAAACACAGACGCTCGACGTATCCCCCTGATCTTAAGAGCCGCCAGCATGAAATGTGTTCTAAACCCCTCCACCACCTGACGACCTTCGTTTTTGTTACGGCACGTGCGTGCGTACGTACGCACGCGACGGATGGATTTGGTTGGGCCGCGTCGGGTGGTGGAGAGATTCTAACGCAACGCAAAANTTGGGTGCAAACGTAAATGCAGTGGTTCAAAAGCCTTCTCCAAATGTATAGGGCATCCTCGGGTTACGAACCTAATTCGATCCTGAGGCTTCGTTCGTAAGTCGGACGGTTCGTAAGTCCTCCCTGTCAATCATCTCCGTTTCCCGCTCTTTCCACTTGGTATTTTCCCTCAAATCTCTTAAATTTCTCTGTCTCTAACCAATCCCCTTTCAGGCCGTTAAGTATCACTCATTCCCCATCATGGCTATCACTCATTTTCCTTTAATTAATTCATTAATGGGGCCTGCGGTTGAGAAATAGAACAAACTTCCCTCCACATTAAACCGTCACCTTCGCTCACCAGCTTCCACTCCTTACTCAACACTCCCTGTTCCTAGCTCACCCACGACCCCTTAATCTCCCCACACGAACATCAACGCGACTCATTATACAGCTATCACTCCATTCCCCTGTCGTTCAATCCATTCGTCATCATTTACTTCACCAATTTCGCTTTCTCCGAATCCACGCATCATCATCACAGATTTGGCCCCCATTGCTTCCTCTCGTCTATTTCATTCACCGCATCTCCACCATTATATTCCCATGTTGTACCGTTGTTCAGTTTTTGTGAAGCGCCTTGGTTAAGAAGGCGCTATTTTAAAGATGAGCGTCAATCGGAGGCGCTTGCTTTTACTTTCCATTATCCGCACCACGCGGTGTCCACCTCGTCAGCTGAGAATCGTCGGAAGTGACTCAATCTCTACATATATATACAGTAAACCCCCCAACCCTTCTTGAAAATAGTCGCAATCGGCAGATCCGTGATCCGAACACTTGGAGGAATTGTGGGGGCAAACGAGGGCTCTGGTTCACGGTTTGTAATGCGACACCCAACCCTCCGTCGTGTTTTATGTTGTGACCCTTAAATCAGGGGGTTGGCAAACCGAAAATGACAAGAAGAGACGAAAAAATGTAATTCGGTAACGAACACAAACATTTATAAATCCATATTTTAGAGCCACAACGCGACGTGGTGGATACGAGATGGAGGTCATTGATGAATAGAGTGGATCATCGATTATCCGTCTGCTTCCAACATTATCCGGCAAACCGCTCCAAAGGTTGTAACCAGTCCGGCGATCGGCACCGCGTGCGTGACAAAGTAGCTACGCTTGATTTCAATATTATGTATTATATACTCTACATTATACACTACATACAACTTAAACAATGAAAATGCTGCATATATATACTTTGTCATGACTACCTTATTATGCTCATGAGTAGATTTTAGAATAATGCATGGATCAATAAAGAATTAATCAAGTGCTGCGATGTGCGGGAGTGAACATGCACTCAACACCGCCACCAAGTACTACCAACAGCACGTCCGTTTCTCCACCATTTTTCTTACATCTGAGAGAGCTCCATCTAGTGGGCGCCAAGGGGTAACTGCACGAGCACTATCGGTAACCGGCATCCAATCCTGAGCGGGGATTCTATCTGGGCCAAGGCTAACG
Source organism: Lethenteron camtschaticum (assembly GCA_018977245.1). Classification (NCBI taxonomy): domain Eukaryota; kingdom Metazoa; phylum Chordata; class Hyperoartia; order Petromyzontiformes; family Petromyzontidae; genus Lethenteron; species Lethenteron camtschaticum. The sequence goes on along the minus strand of WFAB01001401.1, from coordinate 120,799 downwards.
GGCAGAGGCGGAGAGAACATTCGGGAACCATCGGAAGGTTCCACGAGGGTTGCGTGGCTGGAGGCGGAGCTTAGCTCCGCCGGGAGGAATATCAGCAGAGAAGCCTCGAGTCTGGACCGCGTCACTGCTCAGCCTCTCTCGCCATTGACCACGTGGTGGATCCCCAGCGAAGCTCGCCTCTCCTCCTCCGGCACACCGCCAACCAGCGGCGGGATGGGAGAGAGAGGGAGGGGAAGCTCGAGGGTGGGATGAGAGAACACCTCGTCCACGGCGGTGATAAAGAAGGAAATACCGGAGGAGAAGGAGCTGTGCACAAATTAAGTTAATAAAAGACAACATTCAAGATCGTCGTGGAAGTCGTTTATTACACATGTTATAGAGATGTATATGGCAGTGCCTTAATGCAAAGTGCTTAAAACAAAAGTGAGTTATAGTGAGTAGTGTTGTTTGACTTGCATCCCACTGGGATTTTTGCACAGCGTTGGTGTACGGTGTTTTTTCTGCAATATTTTCTGTCTTTTCTTGGATGCATTCACTTTAAGATGTTTTTGTTCATGTTTTTGTTTTTTGTTTGTTGCGGTTGCACCCGATTCAGAGCCGAATGGCTCACAGGGCTATACCTAATAATGAACTTAAACACGCTAGACTCACGTTGTAGTGATTAGTCCGTCACACGCCAGACTCACGTTATAGTGGGGCCGGTGCACGTAAGCGAAAGACGTCCCATCAAAGGAAAAAAACGTGTTAAAGTGAAAACGCGGAGTGTGAACTCCACGCGTTAAACGGGGACTTGCTGTCCTAGCCAGCTCCTCTAGCGCACCATGCCCGGCCACACATTTGCTCAATCCGTGCGGAACGGCAATTGGGCACGTGCCATAGCAGTGTGGCCTGCACTCTCAAAATGTAGATGTGCATGTTGAACTTCTTTCGCACCGTATGTAGCCACCCGTGACCGAGTCGACTCCCACTCATGGCCAACACCAGTGACGAGTATCTGCACCGCCCTGGGCCTCCCTAGATCCTCCCCTAGATCGACTCGGCCTCAAATGAGTACCTGCATGGCTCAGCGGTGTGTATTTAAACATCAGCGTGTGAACCTGGGTCCAATCCTGCACGCTGTGTCCAAATGACTTGCTGTGCAGTTGACAATCGTTCAGTGCCTTAATATGGGGGGGAGGATAATGGGTGAGAAAGGAGAGAGCGTGGAGAGAGAGAGTGAGATGAGAGGAGAGTTGGAGAGTGTGTGGAGGGAGAGTGAGTTGAGAGGGGGGTGTGTGGAGGGTAGAGTGAGTGAGAGGGAGTGCGGAGGGGAGTAGAGTGAGATCAGAGGTGAGAGTGTGTGGAGGGGAGTAGAGTGAGATGAGAGGGAGAGAGTGAGTAGAGGGAGTAGTGAGATCAGAGGGGAGAGTGTGTGGAGGGAGTAGAGTGAGAGGTAGGGAGTATGTGGAGGGGAGTAGAGTGTGATGAGAGGCAGGGAGTGTGTGGAGGGAGTAGTGAAATGAGAGGTAGGAGAGTGTGTGAGGGAGTAGAGTGAGAGGTAGGGAGTGTGTGTAGGGAGTAGAGTGAGATGAGAAGTGGGGAGTGTGTGGAGGGAGTAGAGTGAGATGAGAGGCAGGGAGTGTGTGGAGGGAGTAGAGTGAGATGAGAGGTAGGGAGTGTGTGGAGGGGAGTAGAGTGAGATGAGAGGTAGGGAGTGTGTGGAGGGGTAGAGTGGAGAGGTAGGGAGTGTGTGGAGGGGAGTAGAGTGAGATGAGAGGTAAGGGAGTGCGTGGAGGGAGTAGAGTGAAATGAGAGGTAGGAGAGTGTGTGGAGGGGAGTAGAGTGAGATGAGAGGTAGGAGTGTGTGGAGGGGAGTAGAGTGAGATGAGAGGTAAGGGAGTGCGTGGAGGGGAGTAGAGTGAGATGAGAGGTAGGGAGTGTGTGGAGGGGAGTAGAGTGAGATGAGAGGGGAGAGGTAGGGGAGTGAGTGGATGAGAGTAGAGTGCGAGGAGAGTGGAGAGGTAGGAGAGTGTGTGGAGGGAGTAGAGTGAGATGAGAGGTAGGGAGTGTGTGGAGGGAGTAGAGTGAGATGAGAGGTAGGGAGTGTGTGGAGGGGAGTAGAGTGAGATTAGAGGTAGGGGAGTGTGTGGAGGGTAGAGTGAGATGAGAGGTAGGGAGTGCGTGGAGGGAGTAGAGTGAGATGAGAGGTAGGGAGTGTGTGGAGGGAGTAGAGTGAGATGAGAGGTAGGGAGTGCGTGGAGGGGAGTAGAGTGAGATGAGAGGTAGGAGAGTGTGTGGAGGGAGTAGAGTGAGATGAGAGGTAGGGAGTGTGTGAGGGGAGTAGAGTGAGATGAGAGGTAGGGGAGTGTGTGGAGGGAGTAGAGTGAGATGAGAGGTAGGGAGTGTGTGGAGGGGAGTAGAGTGAGATGAGAGGTAGAGGAGTGTGTGGAGGGGAGTAGTGAGATGAGAGGTAAGGGAGTGCGTGGAGGGGAGTAGAGTGAGATGAGAGGTGGAGAGTGTGTGGAGGGAGTAGAGTGAGATGAGAGGTAAGGGAGTGCATGGAGGGGAGTAGAGTGAGAAAAGAGGTAGGGAGTGTGTGTAGGGGAGTGAGATGAGAGGTAAGGGAGTGCGTGGAGGGGAGTAGAGTGAGATGAGAGGTAGGAGAGTGTGTGGAGGGGAGTAGAGTGAGATGAGAGGTAGGGGAGTGTGTGGAGGGAGTGAGATGAGAGGTAAGGGAGTGCGTGGAGGGGAGTAGAGTGAGATGAGAGGTAGGAGAGTGTGTGGAGGGAGTAGAGTGAGATGAAAGGTAGGAGAGTGTGTCGAGGGAGTAGATTGAGATGAGAGGTAAGGGAGTGCGTGGAGGGAGTAGAGTGAGATGAGAGGTAGGAGAGTGTGTGGAGGGGAGTAGAGTGAGATGAGAGGTAGGAGAGTGTGTGGAGGGAGTAGAGTGAGATGAGAGGCAGGAGAGTGTGTGGAGGGGAGTGAGATGAGAGGTAGGAGAGTGTGTGGAGGGGAGTAGAGTGAGATGAGAGGTAAGGGAGTGTGTGGAGGGGAGTAGAGTGAGATGAGAGGTAGGAGAGTGTGTGGAGGGGAGTGAGATGAGAGGTAAGGGAGTGCGTGGAGGGAGTAGAGTGAGATGAGAGGTAGGAGAGTGTGTGGAGGGAGTAGAGTGAGATGAGAGGTAGGGAGTGTGTGGATGGGAGTAGAGTGAGATGAGAGGTAAGGGAGTGTGTGGATGGGAGTAGAGTGAGATGAAGGGGAGAGGTAGGAGAGTGTGTGGATGGGAGTAGAGTGAGATGAGAGGTAGGAGAGTGTGTGGAGGGGAGTAGAGTGAGATGAAAGGTAGGAGAGTGTGTCGAGGGGAGTGAGATGAGAGGTAAGGGAGTGCGTGGAGGGGAGTAGAGTGAGATGAGAGGTAGGAGAGTGTGTGGAGGGGAGTAGAGTGAGATGAGAGGTAGGAGAGTGTGTGGAGGGGAGTAGAGTGAGATGAGAGGCAGGAGAGTGTGTGGAGGGGAGTGAGATGAGAGGTAGGAGAGTGTGTGGAGGGGAGTAGAGTGAGATGAGAGGTAAGGGAGTGCGTGGAGGGGAGTAGAGTGAGATGAGAGGTAGGAGAGTGTGTGGAGGGGAGTAGAGTGAGATGAGAGGTAGGAGAGTGTGTGGATGGGAGTAGAGTGAGATGAGAGGTAAGGGAGTGTGTGGATGGGAGTAGAGTGAGATGAGAGGGGAGAGGTAGGAGAGTGTGTGGATGGGAGTAGAGTGAGATGAGAGGTAAGGGAGTGTGTGGAGGGAGTAGAGTGAGATGAGAGGTAAGGGAGTGCGTGGAGGGAGTAGAGTGAGATGAGAGGTAGGAGAGTGTGTGGAGGGAGTAGAGTGAGATGAGAGGTAGGGGAGTGTGTGGAGGGGAGTAGAGTGAGATGAGAGGTAGGGGAGTGTGTGGAGGGAGTAGAGTGAGATTAGAGGTAGGGGAGTGTGTGGAGGGAGTAGAGTGAGATGAGAGGTAAGGGAGTGCGTGGAGGGGAGTAGAGTGAGATGAGAGGTAGGAGAGTGTGTGGAGGGGAGTAGAGTGAGATGAGAGGTAAGGGAGTGCGTGGAGGGGAGTAGAGTGAGATGAGAGTAGGAGAGTGTGTGGAGGGGAGTAGAGTGAGATGAGAGGTAGGGGAGTGTGTGGAGGGGAGTAGAGTGAGATGAGAGGTAGGAGAGTGTGTGGAGGGGAGTAGAGTGAGATGAGAGGTAAGGGAGTGCGTGGAGGGGAGTAAAGTGAGATGAGAGGTAGGAGAGTGTGTGGAGGGGAGTAGAGTGAGATGAGAGGTAGGGAGTGTGTGGAGGGTAGAGTGAGATGAGAGGTAGGGAGTGTGTGGAGGGTAGCGTGAGTTGAGAGGTAGGTAGGAGTGTGTGGAGGGAGTAGAGTGAGATGAGAGGTAGGAGAGTGTGTGGAGGGGAGTAGAGTGAGGTGAGAGGTGGGGAGAGTGTGGAGGGGAGTAGAGTGAGATGAGAGGTAAGGGAGTGCATGGAGGGGAGTAGAGTGAGATAAGAGGTAGGGGAGTGTGTGGAGGGAAGTAGAGTGAGATGAGAGGTAAGGGAGTGCGTGGAGGGGAGTGAGATGAGAGGTAGGAGAGTGTGTGGAGGGGAGTAGAGTGAGATGAGATGTAGGGGAGTGTGTGGAGGGGAGTAGTTAGATGAGAGGTAAGGGAGTGCGTGGAGGGGAGTAGAGTGAGATGAGAGGTAGGAGAGTGTGTGGAGGGGAGTAGAGTGAGATGAAAGGTAGGAGAGTGTGTGGAGTAGATTGAGATGAGAGGTAGGGAGTGCGTGGAGGGAGTAGAGTGAGATGAGAGGTAGGAGAGTGTGTGGAGGGAGTAGAGTGAGATGAGAGGTAGGGAGTGTGTGGGGGGAGTAGAGTGAGATGAGAGGTAGGAGAGTGTGTGGAGGGGGTAGAGTGAGATGAGAGGTAAGGGAGTGTGTGGAGGGAGTAGAGTGAGATGAGAGGTAGGAGAGTGTGTGGAGGGGAGTAGAGTGAGATGAGAGGTAGGAGAGTGTGTGGAGGGAGTAGAGTGAGGTGAGAGGTGGGGAGAGTGTGGAGGGGAGTAGAGTGAGATGAGAGGTAAGGGAGTGCATGGAGGGAGTAGAGTGAGATAAGAGGTAGGGAGTGTGTGGAGGGGAGTAGAGTGAGATGAGAGGTAAGGGAGTGCGTGGAGGGGAGTAGAGTGAGATGAGAGGTAGGAGAGTGTGTGGAGGGAGTAGAGTGAGATGAGATGTAGGGGAGTGTGTGGAGGGGAGTAGTTAGATGAGAGGTAAGGGAGTGCGTGGAGGGGAGTAGAGTGAGATGAGAGGTAGGAGAGTGTGTGGAGGGGAGTAGAGTGAGATGAAGGTAGGAGAGTGTGTCAAGGGGAGTAGATTGAGATGAGAGGTAAGGGAGTGCGTGGAGGGGAGTAGAGTGAGATGAGAGGTAGGAGAGTGTGTGGAGGGGAGTAGAGTGAGATGAGAGGTAGGGGAGTGTGTGGAGGGGAGTGAGATGAGAGGTAGGAGAGTGTGTGGAGGGGAGTAGAGTGAGATGAGAGGTAGGGAGTGTGTGGAGGGGAGTGAGATGAGAGGTAGGAGAGTGTGTGGAGGGGAGTAGAGTGAGATGAGAGGTAAGGGAGTGCGTGAGGGGAGTAGAGTGAGATGAGAGGTAGGAGAGTGTGTGGAGGGGAGTAGAGTGAGATGAGAGGGGAGAGGTAGGAGAGTGTGTGGATGGGAGTAGAGTGAGATGAGAGGTAAGGGAGTGTGTGGATGGGAGTAGAGTGAGATGAGAGGGGAGAGGTAGGAGAGTGTGTGGATGGGAGTAGAGTGAGATGAGAGGTAGGGAGTGTGTGGAGGGGAGTAGAGTGAGATTAGAGGTAGGGGAGTGTGTGGAGGGGAGTAGAGTGAGATGAGAGGTAAGGGAGTGCGTGGAGGGGAGTAGAGTGAGATGAGAGGTAGGGAGTGTGTGGAGGGAGTAGAGTGAGATGAGAGGTAGGAGAGTGTGTGGAGGGGAGTAGAGTGAGATGAGAGGTAAGGGAGTGTGTGGAGGGGAGTAGAGTGAGATGAGAGGTAGGAGAGTGTGTGGAGGGGAGTAGAGTGAGATGAGAGGTAAGGGAGTGCGTGGAGGGGAGTAGAGTGAGATGAGAGGTAGGAGAGTGTGTGGAGGGGAGTAGAGTGAGATGAGAGGGGAGAGGTAGGAGAGTGTGTGGATGGGAGTAGAGTGAGATGAGAGGTAAGGGAGTGTGTGGATGGGAGTAGAGTGAGATGAGAGGGGAGAGGTAGGAGAGTGTGTGGATGGGAGTAGAGTGAGATGAGAGGTAGGGAGTGTGTGGAGGGAGTAGAGTGAGATTAGAGGTAGGGAGTGTGTGGAGGGGAGTAGAGTGAGATGAGAGGTAAGGGAGTGCGTGGAGGGGAGTAGAGTGAGATGAGAGGTAGGAGAGTGTGTGGAGGGGACTAGAGTGAGATGAGAGGTAAGGGAGTGTGTGGAGGGGAGTAGAGTGAGATGAGAGGTAGGAGAGTGTGTGGAGGGGAGTAGAGTGAGATGAGAGGTAGGGGAGTGTGTGGAGGGGAGTAGAGTGAGATGAGAGGTAGGAGAGTGTGTGGAGGGGAGTAGAGTGAGATGAGAGGTAAGGGAGTGCGTGGAGGGGAGTAAAGTGAGATGAGAGGTAGGAGAGTGTGTGGAGGGGAGTAGAGTGAGATGAGAGGTAGGGGAGTGTGTGGAAGGGAGTAGAGTGAGATGAGAGGTAGGGAGTGTGTGGAGGGGAGTAGAGTGAGATGAGAGGTAGAGGAGTGTGTGGAGGGGAGTAGTGAGATGAGAGGTAAGGGAGTGCGTGGAGGGGAGTAGAGTGAGATGAGAGGTGGGAGAGTGTGTGGAGGGGAGTAGAGTGAGATGAGAGGTAAGGAGTGCATGGAGGGGAGTAGAGTGAGATAAGAGGTAGGGAGTGTGTGGAGGGAGTAGAGTGAGATGAGAGGTAAGGGAGTGCGTGGAGGGAGTAGAGTGAGATGAGAGGTAGGAGAGTGTGTGGAGGGGAGTAGAGTGAGATGAGAGGTAGGGAGTGTGTGGAGGGAGTAGTTAGATGAGAGGTAAGGGTGTGCGTGGAGGGGAGTAGAGTGAGATGAGAGGTAGGAGAGTGTGTGGAGGGAGTAGAGTGAGATGAAAGGTAGGAGAGTGTGTCGAGGGAGTAGATGAGATGAGAGGTAGGGAGTGTGTGGAGGGGAGTAGAGTGAGATGAGAGGTAGGAGAGTGTGTGGAGGGGAGTAGAGTGAGATGAAAGGTAGGAGAGTGTGTGGAGGGAGTAGAGTGAGATGAGAGGTAAGGGAGTGCGTGGAGGGAGTAGAGTGAGATGAGAGGTAGGAGAGTGTGTGGAGGGAGTAGAGTGAGATGAGAGGTAGGGAGTGTGTGGAGGGGAGTAGAGTGAGATGAGAGGTAGGAGAGTGTGTGGAGGGGAGTAGAGTGAGATGAGAGGTAAGGGAGTGTGTGGAGGGAGTAGAGTGAGATGAGAGGTAGGGAGTGTGTGGAGGGGAGTAGAGTGAGATGAGAGGTAAGGGAGTGCGTGGAGGGAGTAGAGTGAGATGAGAGGTAGGAGAGTGTGTGGAGGGGAGTAGAGTGAGATGAGAGGTAGGAGAGTGTGTGGATGGGAGTAGAGTGAGATGAGAGGTAAGGGAGTGTGTGGAGGGAGTAGAGTGAGATGAGAGGTAGGGGAGTGTGTGGAGGGAGTAGAGTGAGATGAGAGATAGCGGAGTGTGTGGAGGGAGTAGAGTGAGTTGAGAAGTAAGGGAGTGCGTGGAGGGAGTAGAGTGAGATGAGAGGTAGGAGAGTGTGTGGAGGGGAGTAGAGTGAGATGAGAGGTAGGAGAGTGTGTGGAGGGGAGTAGAGTGAGATGAGAGGTAGGAGAATGAGTGGAGGGGGGTTCTCTTTTTAACTTGGTGTCTCGGTTTGATGTTGTGATTGAACTGAGGAAGTGGTGGTGGAAGTTGTGGTCCGGTCCTGTCCTTTGGGTTTGAGCCTTCTCATGAGAAAGTAACGTTTTTCTTAACCCTAACCAGAAACTACACCAACCGCATACACTCACAAAAATCCTGAACCGAGATCTGTGGGTGTGAGAGATGTCGATTTTTTTTCAATTATTAAAAACAACAATTGGACCTGATATTTTCCACCGATACAATAAGTATAACCAGTAAAAACAAAGTTTTTCACTATAAATCCTTTATATGCGTGGCGGCTAGAGTCCTCTCGTCCTCTGGCTTGAGATGGCTGCCACTATGGGTCAGATGATTGTCTGCCAGTATTAAGAAATTGCTAATTAAATATTTAATTTGTTTTCCTTAAACAGTGTAACATTTTGGAAAAAAAAATTCACTAAAATTAATTGTCACACACAACGAGTCTGTGTGGAAAATGTCAGCTCGATTGGATCACGGGAAGTGGGTTAAAAAACCAGCAAAATATTTGCACGGTCCTAAGCAAGCAAGCAAGCGAACTTAATATAAAGGATTTAAAAATATATTCGCCCGTGGAGGACGCGGGGATCGATCCCGCGACCTTTGGCATGGGAAGCGAGGGCGCTACCAACTGCGCTACTCCGCCACGGCTTGTGGAGGGGTTACGCTCTCTCTTATACTGTGACGTTCAGCCAAAGCCATGAATGAGTTCTATTTGAATATAAAATAAAAAAAATTGCCTAAAAAGTGTAAAATTTTGGGAATTTTTTTTCACGAACATTAATTGTCTCGCACAACGAGTCTGTGTGGAAAATGTCAGCTCGATTGGATCACGGGAAGTGGGTTAAAAAACGACCGAAAGATTTGCACGGTCGTAAGCAAGCAAGCAAGCACGCAAGCAAGCAAGCAAGCACGCAAGCAAGCAAGCGAACTTAATATAAAGGATTTAAAAATTACTTTAAGTCTCCCTTTGTCACGCAATCAATTAACCCGACTCCATCTGACAGCTACACCAGATTCACCCCCCCCCCCCCCCCACAGAGCGAACGCAGCAGCCTGTATTCTTTGGTTCTTTCGGTAAAGTCACGAAGGTAGAAAAAATAATAGATCACGACGTTTCGATCGCAACAACAAGCGACCGTCTTCAGGTGAGAGAATCAGACTTCTGTGGACGAGGCATTATATTGGCCCGAGAGGGGAGGGAGGGAGGGGGTGCCCCATCGCGCAAGAGGGTGGGGCCAGCGATTGTGATGAACCTGTGAGCATGAAAGTGCAATCCAAGAGGAAGGACGTTATTAAACAGGTATGTTCTTAGCCGACTTGGCCCATGGTTCAAAACTAACTGACTGTGAAAATTGTATTTACCTTGTGGCTACCACTCAGTGCGACTTTCTTGAGGTTTTTTTTGATGTTTCAAGAACAGTTTCAGTGTCTCATCATCTACTTTTCCGAGTTTGGGTCACCGTCCATTCCACAGCCCCCCCCCTTCATCGCCCCCCCCCGCAACATCTCCCTATATTTAGAGCGATGTCATTCCACTCTTGTCCCGGCGTGGCACACACCCTCTTCGCTGGCCGTGCATCTTGACACGAAGGTCCTCAAACTTAATTTGGAGCTTTCGTGAGGAATTACTCTTTGGTTCTTTCGGTAAAGTCACGTATAAAGAGAAAATAATAAATTAAATACTAGCATACGACGTTCGATTACAACACAAGCAACATCAATTAGGTATAAATGAAATAGAGACACAAATCTAGTATATATACTTAGAAATGTAATGTAATCAACAGAGAGTCGGATAACATAATAAGGTCCTCCATTACTTTAGTTGGCAGGCAGAGCGAGTGGCACCATGGACCACGCTGGGCTACTGGATCCCGTCTTGACGATGCTGCTGCTGCTGATGCTGCTGCCTCTCAGGTGAGACCGATCTTAAATGGGCGCCACGGTGGCTATGAGATGTTAGCTGCCTCGCCTCGCATACAGGAGGTCGTGGTTCGATCCCGACCCTGACGCCTGTTGTATATTTGGAGGTTGCATGTGTGTCTGTGTCTCATCATCATCATTGTGGCCTTTAGATGTTAACTACCTTGCCAGGCATACAGGGGTTGTGGGTTCGATTCCGACCCGGATGCCTGCTGTACATTTAGAGTTTTAGTGTCACGCATTTAAGAATATCTGGCTGCTATAAATGTCCACGTGATGATGAGCCACTTCGTTGCGATATCATTTGAGATCGCCAGGTCACTTCTGAAAAAGAGCTGCATGGCTCAATTGGCCTTACACCTGGTACAATAAAAATAGCTTCGTTTTTAGTTTAATTTCAATGAAACCTGGCGCAGTGTGAGCGCTCTGCACTGTGAATCTGGTTTATACCCGGGTTCGATTCCTGGCCACGGATGACGTCATTAGCGACTGATAATTATCAATCCTATCTTCCAGCGTGGTGAAGTATGGTTGAACGGCCCTCACAATCAACGTGGCACGCGGAGACCTTATCCGGCCGTGGATTCACAAAGGACTGTAAATTACTCTCATCATTCGCTGTCAGAGCTGGACTTTTTCCAGAAACCAATATTGATGTCATTGGGGTTTTTTTATGGGCCATATTTTCTAAGCGTGACAATTTTCTCAAAGGCGGTAACAATGTCACGAATATTCTTGGTTCTTTCAGTAAAGTCACGTAGAAGGGAAATAATAATAATAATAATATTATTATTTATTTTATTTTATTATTTCCTTCTACGTGACATTACCGAAAAACCAAGAATATGAATCCCTGCAGTACGAAAGCTTTAAATCAAAATGTCACGAATCTTCCTCACCGGAGACAATGCAATAGTCGATATGTATCTTCTTCTTCTTCTTTGGCTGTCCATCGCAAGTGTTGTTGGCTGCGAAGAACAGCGAAGCAGTTCATTTTTCCTGCGCCCGGTGCGATGAGGGAGTCCAGCCCTTGGAGCGGAAGCATCGGCCGCACTGTGGCCAAGAGTTTGCTGCTCGTCTGCTGAATGGGATTCGTGCCGTCGCGGCTGGTGTTGACGATGCCGCGAGGGCTTTTTCCTGTTTTCTTCAACCCACTTGCCGAGTTGGCTGGCAGCATCCACTTTCTCCACTGCTCACGGTTGGCTGACATTTCCTCCCCACGTGTCCCACACATTGATATTGGGCTGCCTCGAGGTGTCTTTCTCTGGACGCCTCTCTTAGCACAGTTCATGGCCACCAGAACACGCTTTGCGTGCCCTCTTTTGAGTGCACCGTACAAAATATTTTAGGAAGCCAATGTTCTGGCGTTACGTTTCTCTGGCCATCCCAACTGAGAGAATGTACAACTCTTGCCTCGACACTGGGAATTCTCGCTCTCGCCAGATACTAAGCGTGGCATTTGCACCACCACCACCACACACACACACAGATGATGCGCGTGGGCGGTCGATTGGTCAGGACCGACAGGTGACGGTCGTTGGGGCATAAGACGTTGTCCCTTCACTGTGTGCTGATCTTAAAGGTGCATTGAAAAATGTTGACACTCCGACTGATTCTCCTGCTGTTGTGGAGTGACTCATGCAGCCAACTATGGCTGCAAAGTTTGGTAATACATGTTGTTTACGTCGTTTATTGTGAAAATTCGGTCACAGTTCCTATGATCACTATTTCATTGCTTTTATGGCTTTATTTTGGTGATTTTTAAAAGTTTTTCGGTTTGGCCATGTTTGTTGTTGTAGTACAGAGTTACTGATGGCCTTAATCTAAGTTGTCTTGTGGTTGTTGTTTGACTTGCATCCCAATGGGATTTTTGCACACAGTGTTGGTGTACGGTGCTTTTTCTGCAAATTTTGCTGTCTTTTTTGGATTTTCTGTTTGCATTTAGTCACTTTAAGATGTTTTCTTGTTTTAGTTTTTTGTTTGTTGCGGTTGCACCCGATTCAAGCCGAATGCTCACAGGGCTATACCTAATAAATGAAACTTGAAACTCGGCAGTGGCACAAATCCCTCAATGTGACGTCGTATTGGTCGCCATCGCCTCTCCTGCAGCTGCAGCCAATACGACGATGCCCACCATGACGGGCCAATGGACTCCATTCCAGCAATGCGGAGCTGATGCAGAGCCAACGTTCACGGACATGGAGAAACTCATGAAGAACTTCCGCAGATACAACAGCATGATCCGACCCAACTACCGAGGTCAGTGCGAAAGAATAAAGAGCTGAAGGTTACGGCCCTACGATTGCCTCCTCCTCCACTAGAGGAGTGCTGCAGAGTACCGGAAGTACTGCAGCGTACCGGAAGTACAGGACCAATCCGTTTGCAATCCGTTTGAACGACAATGCATCATACACTACCAGAGCATGTGATTTGTTTGCATGTTCACCACAAGTATGTGTGGTTAAAGCAGACGATTACTTGCAAACGGTTTCAGTTTGGTATTTTAACATCTTAACACCTCCTGTATTATTGCCAGAAAGGTGAAAAGCTATTCTTATACAGCAAGTCCTCGTTTGACGCGCTAGATGCGTTCCTGAAGCATCTGTGTGTGATGGTGCAAACGCCATTGTTTGTACATGCACGTGTATCACAAATCGGACACGTTCACATCCCGACGATTGCTTTGTCTCCGTCAGGCGCGGTTCGTCCACTAGGGGGCGCTGCCCCATCAAGCAGTTGGAGATGAGAAGTAATTTTTCTAATCAAAAAAGACTTTTCTATAAAAAAAATTGTTTAACATTTTTTAAATTGTATAATGATTATTTCAACGTGAATTGCCTAATGGAGACAACATTTAAAGGCGTTCACATTAGAAACGCTGCTGCACCGCAGTCTGATTTGTGCCTCGGGGCGTCTCGGGGCGGCTGTGAAGGCGTCCGAGTGAGACATTGCCCTTCAGTCACTACAGTTAGCTTCGCATTGTAGCCGTGCTGTTGGAGACCCATTCAGGGCGGTGAAAAAGGCGCCCATGGCTGTAATGACGATGTCACAACGCGAGGTTGCACTGTGGAATTATAGAAGCGCACGGCCTACACGCTCTAGGAGGAAACAACAGCAATGCCTATGGCAGCAGTGTGTGCTGTGGCAGAGGTCGCAAACGGGTTTTGATTCCTACCCGTACCTGTACCCGGCCGCACCAGGGTCGCAAACGGGTACCCGTACCCGGCCGGTACGGGTAGCCGTATCGGGTAGGGTAGGGTATACGGGTACCCGGTTGCGACCTCTGTGGTGTGGGTTTGAGGGTCATGGGGATAGCATTGGAGTGCTTCGTTGTTTTGTTTAGTATTGTTTATGAATGCCTACCGTTGGTAGATAAGACAGTTATATCACTTTTATGGGACGTCCAATAACATGACGAGGCTTTTCTTAATTAGAACACCGTCTTTTCAGAGGTCACTCACAACAGCCCCACCTCGTGGAAATGTCACGAGCCGCCATTGATTAACATTGTGACCTCCTTTGAGAACATTTGTCACGCTTATAAAAAAAAACAATGCCTATACCCCTGGGCTTTCCCGAACTCGCTCACGCAACTCTGAAACATGCAAGACTGTGGGTGGGCGTTCCGCCTTTCACATCTGCAGATCCCACGGAGTGGAATGCACTCTGCCCCTGTGTGCCAGTCAGTGTCTGAGGGTAATCAACAATCGCCCAGGCAAGTGCAGCAGTTTCTTCAGTCCCAGTGCAAAAAAGTTAAAATCACAGTTCCTGGCGCAAGATTCACAGTAACAAGGGCTCAGCTCCGGCTGATCGAACCCCACATAAAACACCCAGATCTTCCCAGAAGAACTCCCAGAAATGTAAAGGGCTTAGCTCCTTGCACCACTCTTTGCAGCTGGTCAATGTTCTTGCTGGGTGCATGGTCGTGGATGGTAATATTTTAGTTTATCGGTAGTCGTTTATTCATCTCGTTTTTTCATCTCTCTAAACTTACAGATGGACCCACCATCGTGAACGTCAGCATGACTGTCAAGAACATAGCCTCCTTCGACGTCTCAAACATGGCGAGTATTTAAAAGGCACACAGACACACACCGGGTATCATTTTTGCCATGAAAAATGCGGTAGTTTTAAAAATTAATATAGTCAAATTTTGGCAGTTGTATTGTTGTTGTTGTGACACCGCTAACATTGCAATCAATCCCATAACAGAAAAGCTACTCAGAAACAATAGCAAAAAGAGCTGGAGGAGGAGGAGGCTGCATTGGGGCGTCAACACTGATGTCCGGTAGAGCGGCGTCTATTTTCACAGTGGGCGGTGGCGGGCAGAGGCGATGGATTCACAATGGGGGGCTGCCACACGGAAGCCACGTGATACACGGGAGGCTTGAGCTGGTGAAGATAGAAATGTGCTTGAGCTGATTACAGTCTGTGGGCTCCTGATGTATACGTCATTGGTTTAAACGTGCGACTTCCACATGCGATGACTTGTTACGTTCATCGCAAAATATCACGTGGTGATGATGACGCTGATGATTGCCTCATCTTCACATGACATCATTCCCCTTTCATCATCCCATTGTTCCTCGTCATGTTCCCATCACTTCCATTCACCCCCAACCCTCTGCACCCGCCTGCCCCGCATCAACAAACCAGGAATATAAAATGACCATCTTCCTGGTCCGCCAATGGATGGATCACCGTCTCCACCTCCGTCGCAAGTGGTCTGGAAGAAGGGTTATATCGACATACCCAACGCGGCTGCAGCAGGCTACCTGTGGAGGCCGACCGTGTTCTTCAACAATGAAAAGAACTCCGTGGTCCACTCGGTGACGGCACCCAACACCATACTGAAGGTTTACAACGACAGCAGAGTCCTCTACTCCATGAGGTGAGCGCACGCTCGACACCGCAGGGCAATCCGATCTTTTGTGAATTGTCTTTGTTGGCGATTTTCATCCGGATTTCTGCCCCCGCATCCCACCGCCCCCGAGTTTTCTCCCAAATACAGTCGACCCTTCGTGAAAAGGAGAGACAGCCCGCAGAAGACGATTTCAGCTACCTCGAGTTCTCCACAAGCGACCTTTCGTGACTGCAAGGATTCATACACTTAGTTCTTTCGGTAAAGTCACGTAGGCAGCAGCGTAGCAGCAGGTCCACACCTGTTCTGCTCCACAGAGAAANGTGTGTGTCCCATCAAAGCCATCTGATTTCAATGTGATGGTGGACGCGTTGTTGTTTGTGTACAATTTCAGCCCAGTGACCCGGGGCTGTGATCATCAATTCGCCATGAACTATGAACCCAGTGTAGAGTAATAGCACTGGCAGCTGACTAAAGTGGTAACTTCGTGTACGGCAGTACACACGTCAGCAGGCGACAGTTATCCACGGGGGAAGACAACTAGGGCAGAGTTCATGGAGGGGTTCATCTGAAGCCCCGGGAACCTGCTAGTAGGTTCCAGAAGGGGGTGTGGCCATGGCGGAGCAAGGGCATGCCGGAGCATAAAGCAGCCCTGAGCGAGAGCTCGGGCTGTTGCTGGAATTCTATCCCTCGCCATGCTACTGTTCGCCACCATCGCCGCCGCCGTCTTACCATCGCGGGACGCGCTAGCTAGACAGCCAGCCGACTGTTCTGGCTACATAGTGCCGCCGGCGATAGTCGGTTGTGTGTGTAATATATATAATAGTGTACACCCACGTAGGGTGCGTATAGTCCCGATTGTGTGTATGTGTAACGAGCGTATGTGACGCAGGAGAAGTTGATGGAGCAACACGTATTTATTACAATTAAATTCAATACAGCAGAGTAACGACTCTAACACTCGAAGAGGTATCGGCCTCTTCACCCGGTCTATTAGAGGAAGTGTTGCTCAGCTAACGCTCCACCATTAACTCCCTACTTTCCTCTATCCCAGACCTTCCTCAAATGTAGGCTAGCTAACCTGGCCCAGCTTCGGCGCAGATTCCGACCCTCAGCCACACGAGTCTGGCCCTTACAAGGACATCAGACCTCGCCGCTCTGAGGTCGCCACTGGCTTGCCCTGCTCGGCTCATACAAGAACAGCGAGTCAGGAGAGTTCCAGGTCTAGCTAGCTGGCCTTTAGTCTTCACTGGCTCTTCATCTTGATCTGTACCCAACAACTGCCTCGAGCTCTCTCGCTCCCCGCCTTATATACCAACATGCCTCGAGGGGCGGGGCTGTGTGGGTAACAGCAGCAGCAACTGCAACAGGAGCATCTACAACAGTAACAACAACAGCAGCAACAACGACAACAACAGTAACAACAGCACCAGCAACAGTAATAACATTTTGCGATGGCGACGCTGCGACTTCTGCTGCTCCTGCAGCCCGGCTGGTTGTGGCCGGGCCCTCCTGTCGCGGGACTCCGGCTAAGTGAGCTGAGCGGTCTGGTCAAGCAATGCCCGCCCCTCCGCCCCCCTTTTGCCTGGAGAATGGGGGCCATACGTGGGACTTCTCTTGGGCTGGATCGACAAACCCAATTCCCTGTCATCCAAACGTCGCCGATACTGCGGTGGGACTCGCCAGCAGACTCGGCCCAGCATCCAACGTGCGGACGGGAGTGCTGATCGGTCGATTCTCCGGTTCAAACTACTCGAGTTCCACACCCACCATGCTACGATCTGCTGTTGAAATGCTGACCCCTACCCGACCGTGTTCGTCATTTGTTGCGATGCACCGTGGTTGTGCTGCAGATGTGGTCGGTCCTTCTTCGGCCGTACATCCACACGATCACGGAAGAGCGCCTTCACCGCCATCCTGCTGCTGGTGGTGTCGGGTTTTGAGCCAAACTCCGGACCAGGAGCTTCCTCAACTTTGGGTTGGCGACGCACACTCTGCAAGACGGCGCTGATCAACGATCGTGGACTCGACACATTGGCCGTTAGTAAACCTGGGTAGATGACGACTCGTCGGATATAATTACGTGTGAGGCTGCACCTAACGGAAGCGCCGTCTTACATCGGCACCGTCGCGGGATGCCTGGTGCTGGCAGCCCACAACGTGGTGGGATCGCACCGATCCACCGTGGAGACATCTGCGTAAAAGTCCCTGAGCGACATGAACGTCACCGTCATTCCAGCCGCTGTGATCTATCGACCGCCATCTTTCTTAACCGCTGTTAGAATTATTTTCCGAGATTTCTGGTCAGCTAGTCTGTGGGTCAATTGCTCTCGGTATGTCATTTGTGGTGACCTGAAACTGTCCCACTCCGACGGGTTCTTGTGGTAAAATCAACGGCGACCTCGCCGAGATTATCGACAGACATGGTTTAACCCGGCAACGTCAGCGGTGCGACGCGTTGCTCGGGGAATATACCGGATCACATCTTCTCATCCGCCGATACGTAACTGTAACTGATGTTGTTGTCGAAGACGTGGGTATTTCAGATCACAGCCTCGTGACGTGCACAGTGGCATTGCTGATTATTCGCTGACCGGTCACAAGGATCATACAGAGACAGGAAACGACCAGCCCACGATGCTTTCCGTCAGAAAATCCGGTCATCATTGACGTGTCTATATCCTGCATCGATGGTCGATTCAATTGCAGCTCAATTAGAACACGACATCGCTGTTGTTCTTGATGAACTCGTGCCCATCCGAACAACGATCGTACAAAGAGAATGGGGAGAGCGCGCAGTAGCCGGCTGTCACCCGAGGCGATCACTGAAAAACAGATGCAGAGGAGGCTGGAGCTTTCAGATGCACTTCTGCGGCTGTCTGGAACGCTCTTTCTTCCAATATTAGGAAGCCACTGGAGCTATACACTTTGAAATTTCGATTGAAAACCCATTTCTTTAGAACTGATTTTNGCGTTTATATTTGTTGTCCATCATCCGCACCTCCGATAAGCACAGTTGGCTACATACAGTGTGAAAGAAGTTCAACACACATACAACTAGCAGCAAGTAGATATGTCATTCGGACTTAGTGGCGAATACCAGTCGTTGTTTCATACTCGTGGTGTGTGTCACCACGTGTCTCATGCTGATCTTTGCGCGTGTCCACGTGTCCCAATGTGTGTTTGTGTTGCAGAATCACGCTAACCCTCAGCTGTCCCATGTACATCCGAAACTACCCCGGGATATCCAGTTTTGCCCCATGACCCTTACCAGTGGTAAGTCACACGAACAAANGCCCGGGGTTCATGCCAGAATTAAGTTCAGTGGGTCATGAATCAGATATCGAAGTTAGCAGGTCACGGGTAACAATTCAAGGCCAGTTGGGATTCCTCCTGCATTGTAAAGAAACCTCCTCGTGGGCTTGATAGAGGCCATTTGGAAATGTTATTTCTGGCAGCTATTTAACACAAAACTATTTCTGAATGTACTGAACACTGATGACTCTCACAAGTCCACAATGAGGACCAAACTAGCCTATGCTTGTCTCTCTGCTGACTGATGGGACGGCCACATTGTACAACTCTGTCCAGTTGGTGGAACACACAGCAACACAGTCACTCTCAGCTCTCTTGGTAGCGGGGTTTGCCCAAGACTAAAATTATTTCGTAATTGCAATGTGGCGTTCGCGTGATAATGCGCGTAATGCCTTCCCACTGCCTGTGAGGACATCTTTGCCTAGTGCGGTAAAAACAACCCCCACCTCCAAGATGGGGCATCGGAAACAATGTGGTGGCTGTGAGCAATGCCACTGAGGGGAAGCCTATTCCAATCAGCTGTTCCCTCGTGACAGTCGTAAACGTCAGTGGCCAACGAGGGCTCTGGACAGTTACGAAGGGCAGATGACCCCTCCAGGTTCAATTAAAATGTATGCAAAACCACAATTTGAAGATAAACTAAGCTTGTTCAGGAGGCACTGAGGGTACAGGCGACTTTGAAATCTCCTTGTCAAATCCCATTTGGTGGAGCCAGGAAACTGAACCCAAACACTCAGGATTCCTCCAGAAATGGCAAAAAGCCACTGCGAGTGGCCACGTGGAATGTTCAAATTCTCACTGCCTCTCTTCTGTAAGTAGCTGGACTAGTTCTGGCTCCAGTCACTTTGAGGGGTGGATAGTCCTCTACTCGGGTAGGAAACTGCCAAACACGAACAAATGAATGGAGGGGCGTGGGAACATGACGGGGAAGTGTGGTAAACTATAAGTCCCAGGCTACTGTGGGCTCACCTCCCCACAATAGGAGGTGAGGATTAGTGGAGGGATGCTGACAATGCCAAATAATTAATCAGATGCCTTCTATGACCTCCTGTCCCAGGTACGAGATAAAAAGTGGTCACTCAGAATAGAGTCATCCTGTCGGGTAACTTCAATGCCCGAGTGGGACATGACACCAGGCACCTGGGCTGGAGTGATTGGAAGGCATTGGCGAGATCAGAGAGTGGAGATGTTTCCATACCTGAGCAGTGTCCTTCTGACCAGCTCCAGTTTGACAGACATTTATGGAGAGTGTCGGATTTGAGTAATAATCACGTCGTGGTAACCCTAATGATGTTGCAGTCACCCATACATCCTGTCACTCCTAATATACCACCCTCTGTCGTTGTTGCATGTGGCGGCTGTGCGGCCCAGCCAGCTACAAGGCGAACGAAATGTTACTGCAATGGGACAAGGACGAACACCGCATGATCGCCAAGGACATCAGCATCCTTCCGTTGGTTGTCGAAAACATCACGCTGTCCGACAACTGCACATACACTGAAATCATCGGTATACCTACCCCAGGCCTAAGTATAATCCTAACCCTGTCCCTCAACAAGTGAACCAGGATGTTTACCGATCAGGCCAATGGAATCGCGATCAATTCTAGCAAGGCGGTGCGAGTGGACTCCGTCGATAAACTCTATTGCCATAAATGTGTGTAGCATCACATTTACGTGTTTTGGAACTTCTCGGTAAATGTTTTCCGATGACAAAGCGGGTCGCTTTCGGAGAATCAATCCGCCCTGCGACTTTGCCCACCACACCCCCGCCCCCCGGCTAATTCGCCGCCCCTCCTCTTCCCCCGGCACGGAGTTCAAGGCCATTGCGGTGCACTCGGGGTTACGTTCTGCATGAGCCGTGCCATTGAGTCGCGGCTGCTTGCCATGTGCCCTGGCCACAGCTCGTGTGCTCCTGGTGGGACCCGGGCTGGAACTCCGAGGACACATGCGGTGGACGCACACCGACACCTTGCAGAGAGTTGTTTGACGTTGATTTACACTTTCAAACCCCCTCCACTCGAAGCCACTGGATAAATCGATGATCTCTTGCTTATCCAAGTCGAGCCTATTGTTAGATATCTTACTAACGTTGAGTCTTAACTCTTACCCACCTTCCTCCAAGGAAACCTGTCGTGCCTGAACATCACATTCAAGCTGTGTCGGAGAATGAGCGCCTCCGACCTACAGATGTACGTGTCGAGCGGCCTGCTCTCCTTCCTGTCCTGCATCGCCTTCCTAATCCCCGTGGACAAGACGCCAGCGCGGGCCGGCATCGGCATTACCACGACCATCTCGGTGATCACGCAGTGCGCCAACGCTCACGCCAACATGCCCAAGGTACCTGCAGCGCGCGCTCGAGCACAGACACTCACAACGACAAAAAACGATATACGCTGAAGTCGTCATTTTTCTCTGTCGAGCCCGTCACAAGGTTGGCACGCACACAAACACATCACCTGTAGGACTCTGCAGTAGAAGCCCTCCTCCTAGCGACGTTCATTGGTTCCACGCAACCGGTCGTTTTGATTTGGTCATTAGGCGAGTATAGGAAATAAACGATAAAGGCTTGATTCGTTCCGGTAGCATCGAAAGTTACCCCTTTTGTCACCTAAAAAACGTAGTTTATAATATAAAAAATGGATATTGATACGTAAAGGTGCTAACAACATTATAAACACAAACTATTGAAAGGAGTCGAGAATGGTTTGAAGCACGTCTTTAATTCACCAATGACAGCCACTCGTTCACAACCAAACGAACACCGTCCACAGCGCCCTTTAACGATCTCCAATACACATCCCCGTCTCGTTTAAAGCTTTCGTGACTGCAGGGATTAATCTTCTTGGTTCTTTCGTAAAGTCACGTAGAAGGGAAATAACAAAATAATATTACGTTTTCATTTTNATTATTTCATTATTTCCCTTCACGTGACTTTACCGAAAGAACCAAGAAGATACATCCCCGTCTGTCACGCCTTGGTCCGGGTGACGTCACTTCCCTTCGACCCCTGACCCCAGTCCNGCGCATTCCCGACCTACTGTGCATGCCGTCGTAGACGGAGACGCCATTACACGCGTGTGCGTTTGTCNAGGATGGACTCCAGATCCCCTACACCATTAAAAGAAACATACGTTAATCGATACATAAATACNTATTTACTGTACTACAACAGCCCGTTATTAACAGGGTAATGGTCGGTAAGCGAACACATTGGGCTCTATGGAGGCCCGTGGTTAAACGATAGTCGTTAACAGGGGATGCTCGTTAAGAGGGGTTCTACTCTACACTACTATACACTATACTACTATACACTACACTACTATACATAACACTACTATATACTACACTATACACTACACTACTATACACTACACTATATACTACACTATACACTACACTATACACTACTATACACTACACTATACACTACACTACTATACTACACTACTATACACTACACTACTATACACTACACTACTATACATGACACTACTATATACTACACTATACACTACTNTACACTACACTACTATACATTACACTATATACTACACTACTATAAACTACACATTGGGCTCTTTGGAGGCCCGTGGTTAAACGATTAGTCGTTAACAGTGGCGGTCGTTAAGAGTTCTACTGGACTGATTCAGTCAAAGTATGCTTGGAGGCTCTTATTGGCGAGTTCCAAGCGGGCGTGCCTTCATTTTTGACAATGGCTGTCTCAGAACAGTCTCAAATCCCGGAGGAAATTCCTCTTCAGTTTGTCCATTTATTTTGAAGTACCCTGTGAGCTAAGAAGCTCTTAAGTCGGGTTTCATCAATACACCGTTTCCGTAACACAACGGGGATTGATTGCAAGCGTTAATATTCTAGAACCACGCCCAAATTACTTTATTTATTAAATAAAAAAATCGTCCTTAAATATTAAACTCTTAACTGTGAATATATTTACTATAATTAAAACATCAGCAGATCATTAACATTAATTAATCCCTACCAGTTAATATTAGAATAACAATGATACTAATTATTAAACAGTTATATGTATCTGTGTTTTAACGGAACTGTTATTCTGTGTTCCCCTGTACAGCATCCACCCGAATCTGAATAGGTGCCCTGTACCCTGAATTAATTAATTTACTGGTAGGCGTGGCCTATTGTGCACTCACGTGACTCTTTGGGTCCAATCCATGGTCACTATTTTTATTCACAATTATACTTGTGGTTCATTTACATGAAGCCCATACCGGCTACTTATAGTAGGATTCCTTATGGGTAAACTAATAAAAGTGGCTCTTCTTATATTCTTGTCGTCGGAGTCATTACAGTAGTATATAATAGTGTAGTGGATAGTGTAGTGTACGTATGGTGAACTTCTTTCGCACAGTACATAGCCGAACTGTGCTCATCGGATGTTACAGGCTACATGGGGATCTTTGTCTTTCTGTGTGTGGGTGTGCGCATGTGTGCCTGGGTCGTGCAGGTTCTTATATGACAGCCATGGACATCTGGATGTTGGGGTGCCTCTTGTTCATCGTCTGCACCTTCATCATGAACATTTTGGAGACTTCTTTTGCCACAACAAGAAAGACAATTCAGCACAAACAGAAGACGTAGGTTAAACGCAAGCTGTAAGTAGCAACAACATGGAGTAGGAAGTCACGGCCAATGGCCATGGTTACAAGCAGGTATCAGTTAATTGTTATCGTCTGCCCTTCCATCGGTTCATGAGCAACTAAGGATCGTCGCCATCTGATAACTCCCGTTAGTCTTGCTGATTCAAACGGAGGATGAGCAAATCTACACAAACTCTCTCGTGCAGCGCTCTCTTCGTCACTCGCGACATTTCAACATTGGCATAAATATCGTGAATATATTGCAGAGAGAGAGAGACCAACTCTGCTAACTTACACACATTGTTGTCACTCGCTGAATTAAAACCCCCAAATGAACATAGACCCACATGGTGGCATTCTTCTTCCGGACTTAGAAGAAGAAGAAAAAAATCTGCAGCCTGCGCACTTATTGCGGGTTATCGGAGCCACTCGCCAGGAGCTGTGCTTCCCTGTAATCCGCCAATTTGTTGCAGGATTGAAGGAGTCGGGCAGCTCCATCCTCCCGCAACCCGTGGCGTTGCCACGGCAGTGCAATTTTTGTCGTAGAGTTCTCGGTCTAAACCTCTGCAGTGCATCGCAACATTTACAGTACATGCCAATACCATCCCCTCCCTATCAATGTGGATTATTGTGGTTCTGTGTTCTAATGCATTGAAGCATCGGACAGCAGGAGGATGACCACAGCTTTTGATCTGCTGGAGATGACTATTGCGTTTCCCCGTGGACAACAATAAGGACCGACCTATGCTCACTATAGGGATTGATACGGATCGATTCTTGTATAATGGCAATATTTCCAGGAGCTAAATGTAAATGTTAAGGTCTGCTGGTCTCAAAGAGAGGTTTATCGGAGAGATTTCGTGTATTTTCCTACTCCTCTGTTGAAAGAGCACAGATTACGGTGGATTGCTATAAGCGCCCTTGTATGAGTTACATGGCCACAATCATGCTACTGCTGCGGCTTATCTTTAATTTCCCACTCACGAATAAGATCCACAACAGAGGTTTTTTGGCTTAGATGGAAAATATTGGTCGCAAAAGCCTACGAATAAGATGCGTGCATCGGCCTAGCGATGGATGCTCTAATGTGGCTGAGGGTTACACCAGTGTGATTGAGGAATGTCAAAGCCAGGACACGTTCCGTGTTTGGGTTCTACAAACGTGGTTGTTTACTCTGGATGTCTGCTTTGTTCCAATTTGTTTGCCGAATGGCTCTTCCAGATCTGGGAGAAATTCTGGTGAATGGTGACTGCAATTCCCAGAAGGAGGAGATCGGGATTGGGGTAGTTGCCAAGGTCTTTGCTTGATAACGGTGGGTGGCTATCTTCGGTAAAGGAAATCTGTAACTTCCTTGCACGTCTGTTATTCAGTGGCAGAATTAGTTTGCTGAAACGGTGGAAGTTTTTTTGACGAGATTGGTGAAGGGGCTAGACGGTGCAGTGAAGATGAGGAAANTAAAGACAACAGGCAGAGAATTAGGATGGAAGATAGCTTGTAAATTGAGGGGCTGTAGAGAGAGCCGTTATGCAGCAGCTTATAAACAAACACATGGGCGGGGCCGTAGCACGGGGAGGGCCTCTTATGCGGCGCCGGCACCTTGGGGGGCTGATTCGGAGTTATAGACGGGGCCCCCTCAGCGGGGGTTGGGTATAAAAGGGGATATGTCGGAGGGTCGAGGAGAATGTTAACAACCAGAAGACTGAAATCTTAGCTAATGGATGGTTCGCCGTCCTTTCGGCCACAGNACCGAGCACCGTGGTCCCGAGAAGAGCCGTCTCTTGTCAAGACAGTCTGTCAGGGNACCGGGCCCGACTTACCAGTGTCGGGCCGATAGCCTACCTTAGTCTACAGCTGCTGCGCTGTATCCCCAGCGCCGTGAGGGGGACCCCTTAGGGTTTATGCCACAACCGTGCTGTGTGAAATAAACGTGTGCCTCCAACTCCGGCGCCAAGAGTCTGAACTCTACTACAAATGTAAAGGGAAAAATAGTGGAGTCACTTTATCTGCGAGGTAATTAATGTTCAGGAATGAGCAGAATGATGCGAGTGTCAATGTCGTATGGAACCCCAGGATTGTACCAGCTATCCTGTCTGTCCTGTGAACTGTATTGGGAATGTGGCTGATGATGAGTCATGATGATGATGGATTATCATCATCATTATCCATGGAGTGTAAAATCACAACACTCTCCGTCGGCGATTGACCGCCAATCATCAGCCTCTCAGTCGGAGGAAATGCCCGTACCATGTGCCCTGTGCATCAAGGGCCATTTCCTAAAATGTCTCCTAATTGCGTACATTTTTTCTCTTTTAAGGCCACGTGCAGTGGTGTTATTGACCAATGCGTTGAGCTTTCGCTCCCGTAACGCGAGTGTCAATGCCCGCAGGACGAAGAAGATTCCTCTCATTCAGGCTCAGCAGCTGCTCAGGAGGATGACGAAAACAGAGGAGGAGAACCCCGATCGCCAGCAACTGTGACCGACGGGTAAGTGCTTGGCTTGTAGTGCATCCTGGCAGGCCACGAACCGACAGTTTAATCAATGGGCCATGGATTGTGGCTATGCAGCCCCCCAAACTCTGCACCACACAGTAAACCCATGAAGACACATGGAGATGCACAGAGACACTTTCAAGTTGAGCCACAGGAGTGTGATTGTGGCCCATTGGCACCACAGTGGCAAATGTTAACAACCTCGCCTGGTATACAGGAGGGTCGTGGGTTCGATCCCGACCCTGACGCCTGCTGCTGTATATTTGGAGTTTGTGCGTCTCTCTCCCCATGGTTTCATGGATTTTTTTCCGGGTTCCTTTGGATGTACCCTCCATTTAGAATCATCATCACGCGTTTAGAGTATTTGGCTGCTGCTATACATTTGTAATAAGAGCCTATGTCCGGCTCACGTGGTGATCGGCTCTGCCGGTCCTGCTTTACAGCCAATGGGGGAGAGCCTGGGAGCATGGCCCTGGCGTGATCGAGGGGTGCCAGCTAGGATGATTGGTTCTGCTGGTCTTGGCCTCAGCCAATGGGAAGACAAGTCAGGGCGTGGTCCGGGAGTTGATGGGGAATCTAGAAGATTCGGCGCAGGCTACCAAGGATTGGCTGGAGCGTACCACGTGACCCAGGCATTATATAAGGGAGAGATGAACGACACGTGGTCAGACGAAGAACGAAGGAAGAGAGGGGCCACGCGCGAGCGGGGCTCTGAGTACCACGTGGCGGTGCGTCTCTTGTGGTCTGTCTGCCCACTTCCCGTTGCCTGCCAGCAGCGGGGAGTACTTGTGAACTGGAATAAATAAAAGGACCGATTCCACAAGTCGTCTCCAAGAGTATTATTACACATTTACACGTGGTGACAAGCCACTTGGTTCAGCCATTATTTGTGATAGACAGGTCGTTTCTGATAAAGAGCTACATAGCAGCTTAGTGGGCTTTACAACTAATAAAATACAAACATAGTTTAGTTTAAACTATGGAGCACATCGAACAAACCACTGTAGTCTGCGCTTCTTCGGCGGTGGAGGACCAGCCACGTCTGAACGACATTGGCATCTAGCTCCTAAACAGATTGCCAGACTCAAATATAGGTGGGCTACGAATGATCACCGCCCGTACAGGACGACCCGCAGATGCCATTCACAACGACAGTGACAACCAAGGGCGCAACCGCTCGCTCCCAGGCGCCCCAGATATTAAAACAGGTGGCGCGACCAGCATCAGTGAGGAACGTCTCGTCCTTCACCGTTTGGTGACGGCCCTCGCTTGCGACAGGGCTGTCGCGTGGAGGTCACGAGTCGGAATTTGATACTCGATTGATGCTCCTGCTGTTGTGGAGTGGCTTGTGGGGTCGCTAGCCCCGAGATCCCTCCCTCGATAATGCTAACGGCCGGGCTAGCATCATCAATCGCCCCCCCGCTGCTAAGCGAACCGCTGCTAAGTTCCTCACCCATGGGGTGGGAGCCGTCGCCCGAGGATTCCACTCCACCGCGGGTCCGCGTAGCAGGCATGGTTAATTACGTACGCGCACACCCACACACACAGCTCCGTACGGCACTCACTCTTGCGCTTCTCTGCGCCGCGCTGGCCGCTCACGTTACAATCGCGCACCTGGGGTACGCCGATTTCGCACGACGAGAGCTTACGCCTACACCGTACTACACGCGTTCACACTTATAACACGTAACGAGCACACGCAAGCGGGGCACACGCCGACACAACGACTAAAGTCGCCGCCGCCGTGCGCGCGAGATAAACCGTACAACAATGCACAGCCGATTACGCTATGATCGCGCACCTGGGGACGCCGATT
Source organism: Lethenteron camtschaticum (assembly GCA_018977245.1). NCBI lineage: Eukaryota > Metazoa > Chordata > Hyperoartia > Petromyzontiformes > Petromyzontidae > Lethenteron > Lethenteron camtschaticum. Next base: position 93,853 of record WFAB01001401.1, on the reverse strand, counting down.
ACGCACGCTGCGAGCTTACGCACACACAGTACCACACGCGTTCCCACCCGCAACCCGCGCGCTCAGCTCCGCGCAGCGCTCACTCACGTGGCGAACCACTGTGCACACAGCGCACCCACACGCTCACACTGCACGACAAGATCACGCGAGACCACGCTTCGCTATTAATGATTTATTATATGCCACCTGCGAATTGATGTTGAATCAGTGAGTCGACGAGGCTGGCCTATTCCACTAAACCGGCACCTATTCCCTATTTATCGGCTATGATTCTAATTCCCCTTCTTACTCACTGTTAAGTGTCCACGGCGGTCCGCTGATCCTTGTGTTAACCGCGTGCCTCGGTGCGTCGCACGGACGTCCGGGTCGCTGGCTCGAGCTGCGTCTGGTCGCCTGGCGCTGGAGTAAGAGAGCCATTTCCCCTCTGCGCTCCTCTATTTATCCTCCCTACCTCCAAAGGGGATGCTGCGCTGAACAATGGGCTCGTGCCCCCAAGCCCGCGCACGGCAGTCCCCAGGCGCTGTTGATATGCTAATCAGTGAGCGACGTTGGCGGCGTACATCCTAATTACTCCCTTACCCTTCCTACAATGGGGCCTGCGCGCTCAAGCGCAATTATCCCAACCCCCCATGACTATGCGCAACAGCCCCTGTGACCCCGCTATTCATGCTGTCTCGTGCCTCCCCTGCTTGCCCCGTCGACTCGTGGGGGTGTGTGTGGGGGGAAATGCGCTTCAACCGCGGTGGCCGAATGCCCCACGCCGCGACCACACCATATTAAGGCCGGCAGCAGCGCCGCGGTACCACGTAGCACGGGGGAGGTCATCCAATTCCCTGATCGCCGGAAACCGTGAGAATTAATCCCGATAAGGGTCTCTCGGATAAAAACCGGTCGATCAGGTAACCTTCCCTTCCAGCTCTATGGGGGGGGGGGGGGGGGGGATGCGTGCGGGTGTGTGCTTATGTGGGGCGGGTGATGGGGGCAGTGCGGTGGGGGAAGCCGGGCGGCTCCCTGGCTCGGCAGAGCGGCCCCGTCGCTGTGGCACCACATAGCCCCCCGGGGTGCCAGTCCCCGTCCCGGGTTGACTTGAGCACCTCGCCTGGGTTGCCCCACGAGGTATCGCCGCGGGGTCCGCGGGATTCGCCCGGCCCTTGTGGCTGGCCTCGGGGGTGGCGGCTCCGTCTCCTGGGGCTCCGGCGGTGGTCTCCTCCTCCATTCCAACGGCTCCCTCGGCCTCTGGCACCTGCGGGCTGGGGAACAAACTCAGAGGCGGTGGGGTTTAAGGGTCGCCGTCCTCGTCGCCCCCGGCCCCGCCCGGGCTCCTCAGAAGTGGGGGTCGCTAGCCCCCGAGATCCCTCCCTCGATAATGCTAACGGCCGGGCTAGCATCATCAATCGCCCCCCCGCTGCTAAGCGAACCGCTGCTAAGTTCCTCACCCATGGGGTGGGAGCCGTCGCCCGAGGATTCCACTCCACCGCGGGTCCGCGTAGCAGGCATGGTTAATTACGTACGCGCACACCCACACACACAGCTCCGTACGGCACTCACTCTTGCGCTTCTCTGCGCCGCGCTGGCCGCTCACGTTACAATCGCGCACCTGGGGTACGCCGATTTCGCACGACGAGAGCTTACGCCTACACCGTACTACACGCGTTCACACTTATAACACGTAACGAGCACACGCAAGCGGGGCACACGCCGACACAACGACTAAAGTCGCCGCCGCCGTGCGCGCGAGATAAACCGTACAACAATGCACAGCCGATTACGCTATGATCGCGCACCTGGGGGACGCCGATTACGCACGCTGCGAGCTTACGCACACACAGTACCACACGCGTTCCCACCCGCAACCCGCGCGCTCAGCTCCGCGCAGCGCTCACTCACGTGGCGAACCACTGTGCACACAGCGCACCCACACGCTCACACTGCACGACAAGATCACGCGAGACCACGCTTCGCTATTAATGATTTATTATATGCCACCTGCGAATTGATGTTGAATCAGTGAGTCGACGAGGCTGGCCTATTCCACTAAACCGGCACCTATTCCCTATTTATCGGCTATGATTCTAATTCCCCTTCTTACTCACTGTTAAGTGTCCACGGCGGTCCGCTGATCCTTGTGTTAACCGCGTGCCTCGGTGCGTCGCACGGACGTCCGGGTCGCTGGCTCGAGCTGCGTCTGGTCGCCTGGCGCTGGAGTAAGAGAGCCATTTCCCCTCTGCGCTCCTCTATTTATCCTCCCTACCTCCAAAGGGGATGCTGCGCTGAACAATGGGCTCGTGCCCCCCAAGCCCGCGCACGGCGGTTCCCGGGCGCTGTTGATATGCTAATCAGTGAGCGACGTTGGCGGCGTACATCCTAATTAACCCCTTACCCTCCCTAACAATGGGGCCTGCGCGCTCAAGCGCAATTATCCCAACCCCCCATGACTATGCGCAACAGCCCCTGTGACCCCGCTATTCATGCTGTCTCGTGCCTCCCCTGCTTGCCCCGTCGACTCGTGGGGGTGTGTGTGGGGGGAAATGCGCTTCAACCGCGGTGGCCGAATGCCCCACGCCGCGACCACACCATATTAAGGCCGGCAGCAGCGCCGCGGTACCACGTAGCACGGGGGAGGTCATCCAATTCCCTGATCGCCGGAAACCGTGAGAATTAATCCCGATAAGGGTCTCTCGGATAAAAACCGGTCGATCAGGTAACCTTCCCTTCCAGCTCTATGGGGGGGGGGGGGGGGGGATGCGTGCGGGTGTGTGCTTATGTGGGCGGGTGATGGGGGGCAGTGCGGTGGGGAAGCCGGGCGGCTCCCTGGCTCGGCAGAGCGGCCCCGTCGCTGTGGCACCACAGGCTCATGTAGCCAGCTATGGCTGCAGGGTTTTGGTAGTACATGTTTATGCCATTTATTGTGAAAATTCCGTCACAGTTCCTATGATTGCTTTTTCATTGCTTTCATGGCTTTATTTTGGTGATTTCGAAAAGTGTATTGGTTTAGCCATGTTTGTTGTAGTACAGAGTTAGACTGACGGCCTTAATCTAAGTTGTCTTATGGTTGTTGTTGTTTGACTTGCATCCCACTGGGATTTTTGCACACAGCGTTGGTGTACGGTGTTTTTTTCTGAAATATTTTGTTGTCTTTTCTTGGATTTTCTGTTTGCACTTAGTCACATATTCACTTTAAAATGTTTTTNGTTCATGTTTTTGTTTTTGTTTGTTGCGGTTGCACCCGATTCAAGAGCCGAATGGCTCACAGGGCTGTACCTAATAAATGAACTTGAAACTTGAGTTCCCGAACTCGCACGCCACTCTGAAACCCGTGGCGGGCCGTTGCGGCGTTTTCTTACGTGCATCGTTGTCGATGGGTACCTTCCTGTTGAACACGTGGTAGTTCGTCGTGGCAGGGGGCTTTCGCGACCAATGTTAACCACAATAGAGGGTGTTTTTTATTTTCTTGGGTAAGATTGCATTACAAATATAAATGCATCGTTAAATCCGCCACCACCCGACACAGCTGATTAGCAAGAGGTTTGTCACGTAAACAAAACGTGTACATTAGTTACTAGTTCAGCACTAACCGGTTGTTGCGTGTTGGAGAGTAAACCCACCACGACATTTACACAATCGACATCGTGACGTTTCCCTTCCTCATGTCACTGGTGGCCTATCCCCCCCCTCCTGGATCCATAATGTGACCCCCCCTGTCTGTGACCCATCTGTCTGTGACCCCTCTGCCTGTGACCCCCTCTGACTGTGACCCCCTCTGACCCCCCTCTGTGACCCCCTCTGTCTGTGACCCCCCGACCTTTCTGAACAGGGAGCTGCTGCTGTGGGGTGCCTCAAGAGAGTTTTACGCTCAATATTTTGCAAGCACAAATTCTTTGTTCCTTCCCTGCTTATCGGCAGCACACTTATAATTATATACTTTGTTTTAATAATACATACTAAACATACTAAAATGATACTTATATTGAACAGCAATAACGACAAAAATCTATCCCTGACCCAAATAATCCGTGTTTTATCGTTAATCACTCGTACAATTAACGAATATCGAATCACTTGTTCAATTAGCGATTACGTTAAGCACTTGTCCAATTATTGATCACCGAATCTCTTGTCCAATTATCGATGATTATCGAATCACTTGTCGAATTATCGAATCACTTCTCCAATCAGCTATTATCGAATCACTTGTTCGATTGGCGATCATTGAATCGCTTGTCCAATCAGCGATTGATCATGCAAATCGCTGCTGCGGGATATGCAAATGTTTAACATGAGACAGGGAGGGAGGGGGAGATGGACGCACGGGATGGATGGCCGTCGTGACGGAGACAAATCGGAGGTATAAAAGGAACAGGGCAAAGATGAGCCCTGCTCCATGACAGTGCAGCCCAAGAATATTGCAAAACACGCGCAAGAGAGATGAACACAGCGCGAGACGAGACAAAATAGAACGTAGGGGAAGTCATCCAGTGACGTTGGAATGCGTCCAGAGATTGTGCCAGAGACTGCATTCAGAGCAGGGTGGGGTGACAGTCTCCGGTCTGTTGTGAACCCTGAGCAGCTGGCCGCCCGCTGTGGAGCGCCGTGGTGCAGTGGTCGTCTGCTTCTGCACTGCCCAAACAAAGCACTGCGTGCAAGGCCATGTTGTTGTTGTCCAATAGGCCACAGTGGGCACTGTGCCTAGGGCCTACTCACTCACCCAGCCACTCACTCACTTACCCACTCACTCACTCACCCAGCCATCCACCCACTCACTTAACCACCCACTCACCCACCCACACACTCATCCACTGACTCACCCACTTACTCAATCACTTACCCACTCACTCACCCACTCACTCACCCACTCACTCAAGCACTCACTCAACCACTCACTCATCACTCATCANCCACTCACTCACCCACTCATCCACTCACTCACCCACTCACTCAAGCACTCATCCACCCACTCACTCACCCACTCACTCCCACCCTCCCACCCACTCACTCACTCACCCACTCACCCACCCACCCACTCACCCACCCACCACCCACTCACTCACTCACTCACCACCACCCACCCACTCACTCACCACTCACTCACTCACTCACCCACCCACTCACTCACTCACCCACTCACTCACTTACCCACTCACTCAAGCACTCACTCACTCAATCACTCAAGCACTCACTCACTCAAGCACTCACTCACCCTCCCACCCACTCACTCACCCAGTCACCCACTCACTCACCCACCACTCACCCACCCACTCACCCACCACACTCACTCACTCACTCACCACCCACCCACCACCCACTCACTCACCCACTCACTCACTCACCCACCACCGACTCACTCACCCACCCACTCACTTACCCACTCACTCAAGCACTCACTCACTCAATCACTCAAGCACTCACTCACTCAAGCACTCACTCACTCACTCGCTCACCCACTCACCCACTCACTCACTCACTCACTCACTCACTCACCCACTCANCACACCCACTCACTCACTCACTCACCACCCACCACTCACTCACCCACCCACTCACTCACCACCCACCCACCCACTCACCCACCCACTCACCCACCCACCCACCCACTCACCCACCCACCCACGAGGGCCGTGTTATCCAATAGGCCACAGAAGGCACTGTGCCTCTGGTCGACGAAAAAAACACCCATGGTTTTGGTTTTTGATGAAAATGAACGGCATCCTTTTAAAGCTGCATCATCTGATATGATCGTATGCAAGGTTCGTGTAGTCTGTAGGGTTTGTGTAGTCTGTAGGGTTTGTGTAGTCTATAAGGTTTTGTGTCGTCTGCAGGTTTGTGTGTAGTCCGTAAGGTCATCAGGTGGTAAATCACTTGATGACGCACGCTTGTGTTGTGCCCAAAACGTCGTGATTTATTTTCTTTTATACCTACGTGACTTTACCGAAAGAACCAAAGAGTATGGATTTTGTTTGCATTCTGACCACAAGTATTGTGGTTAATGCAGACATGATTCATTGTAAAAGGTTCCAATTTGGTGTTAAACATCTTAACACAGCTGTTTTGTTGCCAGACAAGGGGAACACCTATTCTCAAAAGTGTATTCGATTTACGCTACGAACGAGGCGATCCCAGTTCTAATCCCGCTGTTAAACCGGTCCTGGGTCGTCCCTAGGTCGACTCGGCCTCAAATGAACACGTGGTGCGATGTGTAAACATTGGCACGGGCGTGGTGCTGTCCACCCACCCCTCGTGCACTTTGCAGGCGCTGCTCGCTAGCAGCGCCTGCCCCAACGAGCTGCGTGAACGGTTCACGTCTTTATCTCAATCTTCGTTTCTTCATTATGATTATAATGATTGCAAGGTTTGCGTTGTCGCTTCGGTAAATGGATTCGATCTCGTGAACGCGAATAAACTACACACACACACAAACCCCAAATGTAGTTCGTGTGCGTTCACGAGGGTGCCCTGGGTGAAGTCTGTCCAGCACGATGCGGTCCCACCAGCCTGGACGCGCGGACGAGAGGAGCGACGCGGTGGCGAGGAGATGTTCACCACCTCGCCTGGTGTACAGGAGGTCGTGGGTCGATCACGACACTGACGCCTGTTGCTGTATATTTGGGCTCTGCCTCTCCCTCTCTTTCTTCATCATCATCATCTGGGTGGCTATGAGATGCTAACCACCCNGCCTGGTACGCAGGAGGTCCGATCCCGACCTGACGCCTGTTGCTGTATATTTGGAGTCTGCCTCTCTCTCTCTGNATTATCCAATGGTGCTAGGAGTTTAACTACCTCGCCTGGTACGCAGGAGGTCGTGGGATCGATCCGACCTGACGCCTGTTGCTGTATATTTGGAGTCTGCGTCTCTCTCGCATCACCACCATCATCATCTGGGTGGCTAGGAGATGTTAACTACCTCGCCTGGTACGCAGGAGGTCGTGGGATCGATCCCAACCTGACGCCTGTTGCTGGATATTTGGAGCTGTCTCTCCTCTCGCCGCTTCCATTTTGGCGACAGTGCACGTGGTGTGTTTAGACCTCTCGCTTGGTGGTGGTTGACTCAAGGTGATCGTTGAGTTGTTTCCAGACAGCCTGAGTCTTTGGTCGATTGGTGCCTTTGATACGTGGGAAGCCCGCAGCTCTTCCAGCTACAGTTCCTACACTCTGCACTGGGATCGTGTTTGTTGTGTTGTGTGTTTGTTGTTGTAACGCTGTACCCGCTGCTACTGGACACTGCTGTGAACAAGATGCTTCATAACACTGCTCATGAACACATTCCTCCTGCAGTCTAAATACTGATTATCATTGATTATTNACCCTGCACGCTGCTCCCTGATGAACACTGCTCCCTGATGAACACTGCTCCCTGATGAACACTGCTCCCTGATGAACACTGCACCCGATGAACACTGCTCCCCGATGAACACTGCTCCCGATGAACACTGCACCCTGATGAACACTGCACCCGATGAACACTGCTCCCTGATGAACACTGCACCCCGATGAACACTGCTCCCCGATGAACACTGCTCCTGATGAACACTGCTCCTGATGAACACTGCACCCGATGAACACTGCTCCCTGATGAACACTGCTCTCNGATGAACACTGCTCTCTGATGAACACTGCACCCGATGAACACTGCTCCNTGATGAACACTGCTCTCTGATGAATACTGCTCTCTGATGAACACTGCACCCGATGAACACTGCTCCCCGATGAACATTGCTCCCCGATGAACACTGCTCCTGATGAACACTGCTCCCCGATGAACACTGCACCCGATGAACACTGCTCCCCGATGAACACTGCTCCCGATGAACACTGCTCCCGATAACACTGCTCCCTGATGAACACTGCTCCCTGATGAACACTGCACCCTGATGAACACCGCTCCCCGATGAACACTGAACACTGATGAACACTGCTCCCGATGAACACTGCACCCTGATGAACACTGCTCCCGAACACTGCTCCCTGATGAACACTGAACACTGATGAACACTGCTCCCTGATGAACACTGCTCCCGATGAACACTGCTCCCGAACACTGCTCCCTGATGAACACTGAACACCGATGAACACTGCTCCCTGATGAACACTGCTCCCTGATGAACACTGCTCCCCGATGAACACTGCACCCTGATGAACACTGCTCCCGATGAACACTGCACCCTGATGAACACTGATGAACACTGCTCTCTGATGAACACTGCTCCCTGATGAACACTGCACCCCGATGAACACTGCACCCTGATGAACACTGCACCCNGATGAACACTGCACCCTGATGAACACTGCTCCCGATGAACACTGAACACGATGAACACTGCACCCGATGAACACTGCTCCCGATGAACACTGCTCCCCGATAAACACTGCTCCCGGTGAACACCGCTCCCGATGAACACTGCTCCCNGATGAACACTGCTCCCTGAACACTGCTCCCTGATGAACACTGCTCCCTGATGAACACTGCTCCCGATGAACACTGCTCCCTGATNAACACTGCACCCCGAACGCAGCTCCCTGATGAACACTGACGAACGCAGCTCCCTGATGAACACTGCACCCCGAACGCAGCTCCCTGATGAACACTGCACCCNGAACGCAGCTCCCTGATGAACACTGCACCCNGAACGCAGCTCCCTGATGAACACTGCACCTGCACCTTTATATGCAAAACATCACGGCCACATTTCGCAATCCTGCAAGCTCATTGCCAAGCACCGGCGCTGGGTTTACCCAGCAGCAGCAGCAGGCGGAGTGTTGACTTAGCACTGAGAATGAATGAAACCGCTCATTGGGTGACTCATCCATTCGCTGCGTGACTGCCACGGCTGCCACCATTCGTCCCGCCCTGGAAAATCCGGTTTTGAAAAGCGACCGAACGTGCCAGCCTCGCCAGGAACGCGACGAGAACGGGTTTGGTGCCTCTAACTCAAATCCTCGACACAACAACAACAGCAGAAGCAGCAACACCAACAGTAGCAGCAACACCAAAGACAAAGATCCCCGTGTAGCCTTAACACGCCGTTGGGGGCAAGTGCCGCGAGTAGCGAGCGGCGCCGACGGAGGCTACCGGCGCCGTGGCACACAATGCAGCTTGGGCGGCCAACGCCACTGATTTGAGGCTGAGTCGACCTAGGGGAGGCCCGGGAACCGGTTCAGATAATCGTCACTACTGCTACTGCTGCTGCTCGGTGGTGGTCGTGGCCGGGAATCGAACTCGGGTCGCCGGGTTCGGAGCGCAGCGCGTGAACCGCGTGAACCGCGTGAACCGCGTGCACATTCCGACTCGCCCACTCGCGACATCGCAGACGCGCCGGCGCCCACAACTCCTTGGCTGCTGGGCAGGCGAGGAGTTGCGCAACGGCTGATGTTGTTATTGCGTAACCACGTTTCATCGCGACTCTCTTCAATTGCTCATAATAGAGGTTTTGGGTCAGATCGCGTCAGTATAAATGTGTCGAAACCCTCCACCGCTCCGACACGGCCAATCAGTTTGGGAGTTGTCACGTAAACAAAACGCAAGCGTAGAGAATGGAGGAATGACTGTGGCGAGAAGACCCGAAGCTTCGTGCGGAGTGACAGACCAGGTAGCTACCACACACCGTTACACAACCGATGAAAAGATAATGCGCTCGACTGATTCGGAGTGAGACCTCTGCTGTTAAACCGGAGCGGTCATGAGCACACTGCCAAGGTATGGGAAACTCTCCACTCTCTCCACAACTGCCCATCACCGATTGAGAGTTGTGGGGGCAGAGTGCCCGATGGTACAAAATACCCAGGCAGGTGCTTCGTTTGGTGAGGCTGATGGTAAGGCCCCACCTCTTCACTCCAGGTTCAGCAGCAGCGCCTCCAACACCTCCTCTGAGTGAGCAGCAATTACCAGGTCGTCGGCATACAAAACGTGTTTGAACAATAGGGAGCCATCCTTGACCGCACCCGGGCATCGATCAGCCTCCCATTGTATCTGTACCAGATGGAAATTCCTCCGGACAGCTACTGAAGGCTTCACGAACTACGTGGTTGAAATAGATGTTAAATAATGTTGGAGCCAGAGGACATCCCTGTCGCACCCAAGGTGAACAGGGAATGGCTCCGACTCCCGGCCACGTAGTTTACCCGGGCCCGCCCACCATCATGAAGGTCCTTAATGATCGTGAGCAGTGGGTCAGGGACTCCGAAAGCACGAAGAACAGCCCAGAGCCCAGCCTACTGATGGTATCATAGGCCTTGACCAGGTCAATAAAGCTGAGATATAGGTCTTGTTGGAATTTCCTACACCTCTGCTGTAGCAAACGGACAGAAGAAATGACATCTGTGCAGGACCGCCCTTTCCTGAAACCACATTGGGGCTCCACAAGCCTCTCCTCATGCCTGCAATGTTGAATAATCCTTGCCAGGACCTTTCCCGGCACACTGAGGAGTGAGATGCCCCTGTAGTTGTTACAGTCTGTGCGGTCCCCCTTCTTAAAGATGACGACCACCAGGGCAGTCATTCCAGTCCTGCGGAACCCCTCCAGTGGTCTAGACTGTTGTTAGTGTCATGNAGCAGTTTGTGCACTAACGCCACCCTCCCTCAGCATTTCGCTTGGGAGATTATCTCTGCCCGGTGCCTTTCCTGGTCTCAGACTCATCGCCTTCAGTACTTCCTCAACAGATGGCACTTCAGACAGCCACTCACAGGGAGTGACTTCTCTCCAATATTTGAGGCACCGCAGCCCAGAGTATCCTTTGTCTCCGCTTCCCACACCTCACCACCACGCTCCCACGCCCCCTTCATTATTTTGTTCAGAAGAAGAGCCACTCCCTGTTGTTTGGCAGTCTTCTGCCCGAGTATAGGACTGTACACCCCTCATGGTGGCAGGAGCCAGAGCCGGTCCACCGGACCTCCTGAATACCACAGAGATCCAGGCGGTACTGGTCCAGCTCCGACAGAGGAGTGGCAGCCTCTCCTCCGCAGTGAGCGTTCGAACATTCCACGTGGCCATCCGTAATGGCTTTTTGTTGTTTCTGGAGGAGCCCCGAGGGTAAGATTAATCTCCTGGCTCCGCCAAATGGGGTTTGGCCAGGAGACGTCATAGACACCTGTCCCCCGGGGCCTCCGGCACAAGCTTGTTAATTACATTTTCGGTCGTCGTTTAGTGGTAATTAATTGGCACACACACAAAGACACTCACACACACACAGACATTCACATCAAGCCTGGTCGTCATCATCATCGTCGTCGTCACACCGCTAGAAAGGGGCCACACAGAGTGAGTGTGTGTTCCTGTGTCCGTCATTGAGCTTCATCACAACAGCAACCAATGCCTGCGACTGCTGCTGCTGCTGACAATACAAGCTGGTGGTGAGGAATCGCCTTGACAATGCGAGGCTCATCACCGGGGCCCCAGGGGTATGAGCACGCGCAGTTCCCAGCCTTCGTCGTTCACTCGCTCTCCCCACTCGCCCTCTCTATCTCGTGTCATGAAGGAAGAGGATGAGGAGGGGTCATTGCCCGAAACGTCGCCTGTTATATACGTGGCCTTTTACGACCAAAGACAAAGATGTCCCCCATCGTGTAGCCTTGACAGACTTTTGGGCAAGTGCTGTTCGCGAGTCGCAGCATCTCCGAAGGCCGTCACGGATACGCGAGGGGGTGGGTGGCCAGCACCACGCCCTCCTGCCCACTTTGTCTCCCCAGTGGCGATGTTTACTGCGCACGGAACAAGGTTACTACTCATTTGAGGCTGAGTCGACCTAGGGTAAGCCGAGGACCCGGTTCAGATAATCGTCACTGGTGTTGGCCGTGAGCGGGACACGAGAACACACACACAGAGAACACGTGTACACACACATATAGCCAACTCGTGTACACACACAGAGAACACGTGTACACACACACACAGCCAACTCGTGTACACACACACAGAACACGTGTACACCCACACAGAACACGTCTACACCACACAGAACACGTCTACACACACAGAGAACACGTGTACACACACAGAACACGTGTACACACACAGAGAACACGTGTACACACACACAGAACACGTGTACACACACACAGCCAACTCGTGTACACACACACAGCCAACTCGTGTACACACACACNGCCAACTCGTGTACACACACACAGAACACGCCTACGACCGAGGGAGGCAGAGTTGGTTTTTAGATCATCGCCATCACTGGGGTGGGTTGGTGGCCGTGAACGGGAATCAAAACTCGGGTTCGTAGCGCAGCGCTAGAATCACTGCCCCCCCCCCACCTCTACTCCCCCCCCNACCTCTACCCCCCCACCTCTACTCCCCCCACCTCTACCCCCCCCCCACCTCTACCTCCCATCCCCCCCCCCGCTCCCCACCCATCCGCTACTTCGCTCCCCACCCCCACTCCCCCCCCACCTCTACCCCCACCTCCCCACCTCGACTCCCCCACCTCTTCCCCCACCTCTACCCCCCCCCCCACCTCTACCCCCCCACCCCCCNACTCCCCTACCCCCCGCTCCCCACCCCCCACCCCCACCCCCCGCAGGAGTTGGTGTGCACGCGGCAGCGCTCGTTGTGGGCGTGTCGGAGCCGCACCCCTGGGAGCTTAAATAGCGGGGAGCGCGGGGCTTGCTGTGGTCACAGCCAGCCTCGCTACACAGCCAGGCTCGCTCCACTGCTGCTGCTGCTGCTCTCTCTCCACAGCCAGACTCGCTCCACTGCTGCTCTCTCTCCACAGCCAGGCTCGCTACACTGCTGCTGCCTCTGGTTACTTACCGGCGCCGCTGCCGCTGAATTTTGGTGAGTTTAATGACGAGTCTGCGTTAGCGCTGTGATGAGCGCAGCAACAGCGGTAACGCGAGACTGGGACTGACTGCAGGTTCCAGTTGTTATGGTTCGGAGGTGACCTGCGAACCAAAACGACTCGAACCTGCAGTCTGCGTGGGTCTCGCTACTCACGGTGCGCCTGGGTTTGTCTGCAGGGTTCCTGCTCCCGTTTCTCTCCTGCACATTGATAATCGTGGCTTCAGGTTGTTGTCTGCTGCTATCAACAATCCCCAGGTGATAAATAAAGTCGCTCTATAGTCGAGTCTGCGATGCAGGTGTAAGGTGTAATTGCCGCTACCAATGTTGAGGTGTGATTATGCATGGCCACGGATGGCCAACAAACACAAGGGGCGGGGTTACGGCCGTACACAAGGGTGGCGCTAGCACCGACGTCCGCATGTGTATCCCCCACGGGCCCCCTCGGGGCGAGTCCTATAAAAGGTGATGAGCTCGAGGGCTCGAGGTCGGGACTCAGCTTTAACCAGAGAAGACGGAAGACCAGCTAGTGTAGGCCCCAGAGCTCCCCTGGCTCGCTGTCCTTATAAGGGCCGACCAGGGCAAGCCGGTGGCGTGGCCCGAGAGCCAGACGAAGCTGGTCTGGTGACTCAGGGAGCCGGGATCCCAGCTTAACCAAGCTGGGACAGATAGCCTCCCTTAGTCCCGTAGTGGAGGAATTGTATAGGCTAGAGGGGTTAGCTGTCGAGAATCCCTGTAGCCAAGTGACCTGTACAACTGTGTTGGTGTAATAAATAAGTGTGCCTCCGATCCTGTCGTCAAGCCTCCATATATACTTACTACATCTGGGGTCAGAAGTAAACGTCCAACGATGGACACACGAGGGACGACACGTACCAGGGAGTCGGAGATGGAAGACGCCGCGGCCGATTCTCCACCAGTGATGGCCGGGGTCGAATCGGAGCAGCCGGGGCCGAGTACGCCCGCGCCGCTACGACAGGAGGAGGGGATGCGTCGGCCGAGAGACTCCGGCTGGCCCACTCCCGCCTGGCGGACCTGCTCTACGCCGCGGCCGCCGCGTTGGAGGAGATCACGCGGCTGGGGCTGGAGGAGCAGCGCGGGTCGACGACGGCAGCCGGCGCGGGCGACGTTTCCCGCCACCCCGACGCGGCTCGCGGTCAAATTTCCCGCCATCTCTACAGTACGAGCGGAGGCGGGGCCGGCCCGCGTCACGTGTCTGCTGAGCGCCAAGCACAAGCCGTGACATCATCAACGCCGGCCGGCGCGTCAACATCTGAGCGACCGGCGATGCCATGTGCACGGCCCGCCCACACTGTATCATCGGCGGGGAGCGACGGAGAGCGTTCTGCGGCCACGGACGCCGCCTTACAACAGCGTCTGCCGCCTCTTAAAGAATTTGTCGGCGCTGACGGAGACTGGGGCGGCTTCAAGAGGCGGTTCATCGCTCATCAGGAGATGGCGAACTGGTCGGACGCCGAGGCTCTACGCGCGCTGCCAGCGATGCTGGACAACGACGCCCTGGCTACCCTCACCTCGGCGCCGAGGGAAAAGCGCGCCACTCTACACCTGGCGTTGCAGCTGCTGTCAGCCGTCTATGGGCCGCCTTCGGACTGCAGGCAGCTGTTCCACGATCGGAGTCGGGGCGCCAACGAGTCACCCCTGGCCTTCCGGACGGCTCTCCTGGCTCTGGCAAAGGCTGCTTTCCAAGGATGGACGAGGAAGGAGTGGATGCCATGGTGGCTGAGAAGCTGCTGCTACTCGCTGACGAGCTGGACGTCAACGTCCTGGCTCAGGACGACGCGGAGATGTCGTCCCTGCTGGTCGCGCGCCACATCACGGGGGCTTGCGGTCCCTGCGTCGGAAGGCGGCAAAGGGGCGGCCGGCCATGCCATGGCGACCACCGCCCTCCCATCAGAGGAGGTCTGCGGGGTGGAGCGGCGAGGGAATGGAGATCGGCGGCACCGCAGGCTCGGAATGGACCGAGTCGCCAGGAGCAGCCATTGGGGCGCTCACACGCTGCTACAACTGTGGCCTGCAAGGCCACGTTGCGTCTGGATGCCGGGCTCCCCGTCAGCGCGGGGCGACACCTCGTCAGGACGCCACGCCGTCTCCTCCCAAGCTCCAGCAGAGAAATACGGCGAGTCGCGGCACCTCACACGTTTGGCCCACGCACACATCCGACACACACTCACGCGCTCAACTAAACAGGGCTCCAAATTCCCCGTCCGTCGCGCGCGATTGTTCGGTAATGCGGCGAGCGCTCCAACCGGGTCAGTGGTCGGAGCTCGCCCATCGTGTCGTTGCTGCGTCGGCGGGATCATCTGTCGTGGTCGGTCACATTGATGGGGTAGAGGTGCGGATTTTAATTGACACAGGGCATCGGCGACCATATATCTGATTTAATTTATAACATCCTTCCCGTTCAAAGTCGTCCCTTGCTCCCTGTTGACGTGCCGTGCTATGCCGCTAACGGAGGCTCTCTGGCATTATTGGCCAAATCCGCGCCACTATCTGCATTGGGGACATTAAATTATCCGGCCCTGTTTTGGTTTCCTCCTCACTCGCGGTCCGTGCCTGTTGGGGACGGATTTTCTGGCCAAAATGCCATCCGTATCCTTATTGACCAAGGGTGCATTGAGCTCCCATCGGGCCGACGCGTTACATTTCTGTCTTCCCCACCACGGAGCGTCGGGCGTTTGCCACCGTGCAGGCGCTCGTCACAAAAACTGTGCGCGTGCCTCCGGGGGCTCAGATGCTCGTCCCTCTTAGGTTGCGTCGGTCGTTGATGCAGGGGTTGCGGATCGGGGGTCTTGTTGGGTCCATCTCGGCCGGGGTCAATGGACCCGATTTGCTCGCGGCTCAGACTATGGTGAGAGGGATGGGGACCCCTTCATTGCAGTCCTTAATGTGGGATCGCGAACGGCCGTGGTTCCTCAAGGGACCGTGCTTGCACACGCAACGCCGGTGCCCTATGAGGAACCACTCGTGGGTCAGGTATCCACCGATCCTCCGTCGCGACCGCATTCGGACTCTGATGACGGATGGCTGGACGCGCTTTGCGCGGGTTCAGTGGACCTGTCTGACTCGCAGCGCGCGCAGCTGCGAGTTCTCCTGAGCGAATTTGCTGACGTTTTTAGTCAACACAAATTTGATATTGGTTGTACAAAATTGCTGCGGCACCATATTGACACGGGTGACAGCGCGCCGATCCGCCAAAATCCCTTTCGGTTGAGTCCCGCCGAAAAGGATCATGTCAAATCGGCTGTTGATGACATGCTAGCCGCCGATATCATTTCCCCTTCCACCAGCCCGTGGGGCGCGCCGATCGTTTTGGTGAAAAAACACGACGGCTCACTGAGATTTTGTGTTGACTTTCGGCGTCTCAACAAAATCTCTGTGGCAGATGCGTACCCGCTTCCTCGGATGGATGAGTCGCTCGACACCTTGGCCGGTGCGCGATTCTTTTCCACCTTGATTTGCTATCTGGATTCTGGCAGCTTCCTCTGGATGACGAATCAAAACCTAAGACTGCTTTTCGTACACCGCAGGGCCTCTTCCAATTTAACCGTTTGCCGATGGGTTTACATTCTGCGCCGGCAACTTTTCAGCGGTTAATGGAATTGGTCTTGGCAGGTTTGCAATGGGATTCGTGTTTGATTTACTTAGACGACGTCATCGTCTTTAGCAAATCCTTCGAGGAACACCTCCAGAGGTTGCGTGCTGTTTTNCTCAAAATGCGGGCTGCCAATTTGAAATTTAAACCACAGAAGTGCCATTTACTCCGCGAATCGGTGCGATATTTGGGTCACATTGTTGGGCGCTCGGGGATATCCACTGATCCCGCCAAAACGGAATGCGTCAGCTCCTGGCCGACTCCCACCTCTGTGGGAGAGGTCAGGAGTTTCATTGGGTTCGCGTCGTATTATCGGCGATTTGTGGCTGACTTCGCTACGATTGCGAAACCATTGCATGCCTTGACGTCCAAGGGAGTCAGGTTTCATTGGGGGCCGGAGGAGGAGGCTGCTTTTCGCGCCCTCAGAAATGCTTTGGTGGGAGCTCCGCCGTTGAATTACCCGGATTTTTCACAACCCTTCTTGCTCGATACTGACGCAAGTAACACGGGCATCGGGGTGTGCTGTCCCAGCTCATCGGGGGCGTAGAGCATGTGGTGGCTTACGGTAGTCGGGTACTGTCTCCAGCCGAACAGCGGTACTGCGTTACCCGTCGGGAATTATTGGCCATTGTTTATTCATTCAGCAGTACCGCCCGTATCTGTACGGTCGGCGGTTCACCGTCCGTACAGATCATGCGGCCCTACAGTACGCCCTGCGGGTTCAACAACCATCGGGCCAGTTGTCTCGATGGTTGGAGATCCTCCAAGACTATGACTTTGTCACCACATATCGTAAGGGTGTCCGCCACACGAACGCTGACGCCCTGTCACGATTGCCACCCACTTCGGAGTGCGCGTGCCTGTTGGGTTCGGGGCGTTGTAGGCCCCGAACGTCACCACCGATTCGGTCCTCGTGGCCGCTACCGATGCACCTTCGGCTTCGGGTCCTATCGAGCAAGAAGAGAGGGATTCGTTGCTCGGGTTGCCGGTCGCGGAATGGGGACGCCTCCAAATGGAGGACACCTCCCTCCTCGCTTTGCGCCGTCGCGTCGGGGGGCTGGTCAGGGGTGGAAAACGTTGACTCGTGGGGGTTGTTCCAGGGTCTTTTGATGCACTGGGATGGAAAAACCCGGCGCCAGCGGCTTGTGGTGCCTGCTGCTTTAAGGGGTAAGGTGGTATGGGCTGTTCATGAGCGGCTTCTGCACTTGGGGTTCACAAGACCTTTGCCACGCTCCAGCTGGATTTCTTCTGGCCGGGCATGGAAAAGGACGTGGGGATCTCTTGGGGTCATGCACGCAATGCGCGCAGAGGAAGCCGCCTGCGAGGGGTCCAACCCTCCGCTGCAGTCCATAAAAGTTTCCCGGGTTAACGAGCTCGTCGCTCTGGACATACTTGGGCCATTTCCCGCTACGCCCAGGGGCAATAGGTATTTACTAACGGGGGTTGAATACTTCACGAGATGGCCTATGGCCTGGCCCTGGCGAACCAGTCGGCAGCAGCCATCGCGGAGGCCTTTGTCCAGGGCTATGTCCTCGACAAAGGTGCTCCGGAACGGCTGCTTACTGACCAGGGTAGGAATTTTTCTGGTAAACTCCTACGTGAGGTGTGCGACCTCTTGGGTACGGAGAAGGTTCGGACCTCTCCGTATCACCCACAAACTGACGGGATGGTGGAACGGCTGCATCGGACCATCACGTCCATGCTGTCCCAGCAGGTGTCGGTATCCCAGACGGATTGGGACCTCCGCATAGCCGGTGTGTTGCAGGCCTACAGAATGGCTCCTCATGCGGCCACCGGATTTTCCCCTTTCTTTTTAATGTATGGGCGCGAAGTTAACCCCCTGTGGCGACCCAGCTGAAGCTCTCGCGCTCCCGGCGAAGTCTAATTTGTCCGAACACATTAAATTTAACATCGCTAAATTGTCTGAGGCGCGGAAGCGGCCGTGCAAAATTCTGAACTCCGCCAGAAGGCGAACGAGAGGCTTCGGTTGGGCGGGTGCAGGTGGTCAAATGGGAACCAGGGACAGGGCGTGGTTGCACTGTCCTCAGGTGCCGCTGGCAACCTCGTCGAAATTGATACGGCCGTGGCGGGGCCAGTGGAGGTCGTGCAGGTTTTGCGGCCGCAATGTGTTCGCGTCAAATGGGGAAGGCGCCGGTGGTATGTGCACCCCTCAAGGTTAAAACCATTTGTCGCGCCGCCCGGGTTCACACACACACACGCATGGCCAAACGTGTGAGGGTGTCGTCGACTCCCCGTCGTCGCTGCACTCGCCTAACCTGACGCCAACTGTTCCGTCCCCAGGTGAAACAGGAGTGACGGGTCCACACCCACCAACCCTCCCGGAGGGTCGGGGTCACTCGGCAGCGACGCCTGACTCTCTTGCACCCGGACTGTCAACAACCGTCACTGAGCGTGCCAGGACGGGCCCTTGTGACGGGCCGCCGCGCGGACGCGCGCCAAAACGCGCAGACTATTGTGAGGTCGGCCGTTGGGGGGCCTTGCGGACAATGGGAGGGGTGGCGTCCGGAGTGTGTGTATATATGTTGGTTTTGGGGTATTTATTCGGGGGGGTGCGTCGGGTTATTTTTTTCTCTCTCTCTCTCTCTTCCTGTTGTTGTTCTTGTTAAGGTTCTCTTGTTCTTGTTAAAAATTACGCGAGGCACACACACGGGGTTTTGGTGAGGGAAGCACCTTTATTCTGATTTTTTTTGCAGCCAGGGACGGCTGCGAGCTGTACAGGGGGGGGNTGATGTAGAGGTGTAATTGCGCATGGCTACCAATGTTGAGGTGTGATTATGCATGGCCACGGATGGCCAACAAACACAAGGGGCGGGGTTACGGCCGTACACAAGGGTGGCGCTAGCACCGACGTCCGCATGTGTATCCCCCACGGGCCCCCCTCGGGGGCGAGTCCTATAAAAGGTGATGAGCTCGAGGGCTCGAGGTCGGGACTCAGCTTTAACCAGAGAAGACGGAAGACCAGCTAGTGTAGGCCCAGAGCTCCCTGGCTCGCTGTCCTTATAAGGGCCGACCAGGGCAAGCCGGTGGCGTGGCCCGAGAGCCCAGACGAAGCTGGTCTGGTGACTCAGGAGCCGGGATCCCAGCTTAACCAAGCTGGGACAGATAGCCTCCCTTAGTCCCGTAGTGGAGGAATTGGTATAGGCTAGAGGGTTAGCTGTCGAGAATCCCTGTAGCCAAGTGACCTGTACAACTGTGTTGGTGTAATAAATAAGTGTGCCTCCGATCCTGTCGTCAAGCCTCCATATATACTTACTACACAGGTTCAGGTTGTTGTCTGCCGCTACACAATCCCCACCACGTGAATATAAAATATTGAGTTGAGTTCAAACGTTTACACGCGTTTGTTTTAACGGAGACGAAATTGATTGGGAACGTGGATGCACGCGCAGGTGGAGACCTCATCATCACCCATGGATCTCCATCCAGCGTGGATACCCTGGAGNTGCGATTACCCCGAGAAAGAGGGGGGGGGGCACGTGAATGATTAATGTATCGCTGGTGAACGCCTCACGCGTTCACACTGTGGCAAATGTCCGAACAGGTTCTCTCCTAGGTCGAANTCTAAACGCAAATGGCAAGAATACCTTGTGTGGCCGTGTAACTGGTCGCGAGTTAATGTCTCTTGGTGTCTTGTCTGTGCCGTGTCTCGTGTGAGTGACTCTCTCTTNGCGTCTGTGTGTGCGTGTCTCTGCGTGGTGTCTGTGTGAGTGACTCTCTCTTGGTGTCTCTGCGTGTGTCTGTGTGAGTGACTCTCTCTCTCTCGGTGTCTCTGTCTGTGCCGCGTCTCTGTGTGAGTGACTCTCTCGGTGTCTGTCTGTGCGTGTCTCGCGTGTGTCTGTGTGAGTGACTCTCTTGTGTCTCTGTCTGTGCCCGCGTACGTGTGTGTCTGTGTGAGTGACCTCTTCTCTCGGTGTCTCTGTCTGTGCGTGTCTCTGTACGTGAGTGACTCTCTCTNGTGTCTCTGCGTGGTGTCTGTGTGAGTGACTCTCTGCTTGGTGTCTCTGTGTGCCGTGTCTATGCGTGTTCTGTGNCTCTCTCTCTTGGTGTCTCTGTGTGCCGTGTCTCTGCGTGAGTGACTCTCTTGCCGTGTCTGTGTGCGTGTCTCTGCGTGGTGTCTGTGTGAGTGACTCTCTCTCTCGGTGTCTCTGTCTGTGCCGCGTCTCTGTGTGAGTGACTCTCTCGGTGTCTCTGTGTGCCGTGTCTCTGCGTGTGTCTGTATGAGTGACTCTCTCTCTCTCTCTCTCNTGGTGTCTCTATGTGTGCCGTGTCTGTGAGTGACTCTCTCTTTCTCTCGGTGTCTCTGCGTGTCTCTGTGTGAGTGACTCTCTCTTGGTGTCTGTGTTAGTGCCGTGTCTCTGCGTGGTGTCTGTGTGAGTGACTCTCTCTTTCTCTCTGTGTACCTGTCTCTGCGTGTGTCTGTGTGAGTGACTCTCTCTTGGTGTCTCTGTGTGCCGTGTCTTTGCGTGGTGTCTGTGTGAGTGACTCTCTCTTCNGTGTCTCTGTCTGTGCCGTGTCTCTGTGTGAGTGTCTCTCTCTCGGTGTCTCTGTGTGTGCCGTGTCTCTGCGTGGTGTCTGTGTGAGTGACTCTCTCTCNTGGTGTCTCTGTGTGGTGTCTCTGTGGTGTCTCTGTGTTNCCGTGTCTGTGAGTGACTCTCTCTCTCTCGGTGTCTCTGTGTGAGTGACTCTCTCGGTGTCTGTCTGTGCCGTGTCTCTGCGTGGTGTCTGTGTGAGTGACTCTCTCGTGTCTCTGTGTGGCCGTGTCTGTGAGTGACTCTCTCTCTCTCGTGCCGTGTCTCTGTCTGTGCCTGTGTGAGTGACTCTCGGTGTCTGTCTGTGCCGTGTCTCTGCGTGGTGTCTGTATGAGTGACTCTCTCTCTCTCTCNTGGTGTCTCTATGTGTGCCGTGTCTGTGAGTGACTCTCTCTTTCTCTCGGTGTCTCTGTCGTGTCTCTGTGTGAGTGACTCTCGGTGTCTGTGTGTGCCGTGTCTCTGCGTGGTGTCTGTGTGAGTGACTCTCTTGGTGTCTCTCTGTGTACCGTGTCTCTGCGTGGTGTCTGTGTGAGTGACTCTCTCTCTTGGTGTCTCTGTGTGCCGTGTCTTTGCGTGGTGTCTGTGTGAGTGACTCTCTCTCTCAGTGTCTCTGTCTGTGCCGTGTCTGTGAGTGACTCTCTCTCGGTGTCTCTGTCTGTGCCGTGTCTCTGTGTGGTGTCTCTGTGAGAGACTCTCGCTCTCATGGCTCGCCCTGGCCACGCTGTGGCGCTGCTGTGTGGCGGCAGTCGCCGTCCTGCACAGCTCCGTCGCCGGTAACGGAGTGGGGGGTGAACGCGGCGTGGTGGTGGTGGAGGAGGATGACACGGCGTGGTGGTGGTGGTGGAGTGAACACGGCGTGGTGGTGGTGGAGATGAACACGGCGTGGTGGTGGTGGTGGTGGAGGCGGCGTGGTGGTGGTGGAGNAGGATGAACACGGGTGGTGGGTGGTGGGTGAACACGGCGTGGTGGTGGTGGTGGAGATGAACGCGGCGTGGTGGTGGTGGTGGAGATGAACGCGGCGTGGTGGTGGTGGAGATGAACACGGCGTGGTGGTCTTCATCTCACCCAGCCGGTGTCACCGGTTTTCCGTACTTTTCCCGCACCTGGAGGAGTTTATTTACGTCTTTGTTCACCCGCTCGGCTGCACCGGAAAGTCATCGCGCGCCGCTCCTGCAGGATTGGTGTGACCGCTTAACACAGCCCCTTGTCAGGAGACATAGACACACACGACGATCCAACGATCCCCGTGTAGCCTTAACAGACTGTTGGGGCAAGTGCTGTTAGCGAGCGCCTATGAAGGCCGGAATGGTACACGAGGGGTGGGTGCCAGCACCACGCCCGACCGCCTTTGTTCCCCAGTGGCGATGTTTACACACCGCACCAGGTACTCTTAAGGCTGAGTCGACCTAGCGGAGGCCCGGACCGGTTCAGATAATAGTCGCTGGTGTTGGCCGTGAGCAGGAATCGAACCCGGGTCGCCGAGTTTATAGCGCAGTGCGCTAACCGCTGCACTACCGCTCCCACACAGACACACACACAGACTGCACGCTACTGTGTGTTCCACTTCTTTCGCACCGTACATAGCCAACCCTACGATGCGGGGTGGGGGGGTGACCACAACAAACTAAACGCACAAAGCGGCTCTAAAGAAACGAGTTTGTCAACCTCGGCGATGATTGGAAAATGCACGTCTCCCAATGGCTTCCTATCATCAGAAGCAAGAGCGTTCCAGACGGCCACAGAAGCCGGTGCCCACCGCCTTTGTTCGACGGCGAGCCACTGCAGGTGGTGCTCTAAGACCCCCCCCCACCTCCTCGTGGCTCTTCCCCCACCCCTCCCCTAGTGGCACCGGCGGCCGAGTCGGCCGTGGTCCTGGCCGTGGTCAAGGTGCTGCTCAACTCGACGCGACCCTCGGACGAGAGCTTCCTGCTCGACCCCACGGTGCTGTGTGCACTGCGCCTGGCACCGGTGCACAACCTGCGCATGGAGCGCTCCTTCCTCAAGCAGCTGCTGGCGCGCCTCGCTGATCTGCACCTCGACCGCAGGTTCCAAAGATAAGATCCCCGTATAGCCTTAACGGACTGTTGGGGCAAGTGCCGTTGGCGAGTGTCGGCGCTTAATGAATGCCGGCACTGGTACGCGAGGGGGTGGGTGGCCGGCAACCGCGCCCGGCCGCTTTGTCTCCCCAGTGGCGATGATTGCGCGCCGCTCCACCCAGGTACTCGATTGAGGCCGAGTCGACCTAGGGGAAGGCCAGGATCGGTTCAGAGAATCATCACCCGGTGTTGGTGGCCGTGAGCGAGAATCGGAACCTCGGGACGTAGCCGGGCTCGCAGGGCAGCGTAGCGCCGACCGCCACCACTCCCAGGTTCCATTCGGTGTTTGAACTTCTTAACACAACCCCCGTCTGATTGCCAGAATGGGTAAAACCTCTTATTTTGTCTTGATCGTCTTCTCTTGTTGTCTTCCCCATCCCACCTCCACACCTCTCAACTAACACGATTAGGCTACGTATGGTGCGAAAGAAGTTGTACATGCAGACGCCGTTCTAACGCGGGGATGGGATTTTGTCGCACAGCTGCCCGGGCAGGTGACCGACCGGACGAGGGTCCCAACGCGACGAGGCCGTCTCGTCGGGGCAACTGGCGCTGGCGGTGCTGGCGCTGAGGGCCTCGTGCCTGCCCGTGGAGGCCATGCGCCTGGGCTGGGTCCGCGTCGACCTCCTCGGCATCCTGGACCAGCGGCTGGATGAGGAGCGGCGCAGCGTTGGTGCGACGTGGGGACACGCTGGGGGGGGGGTGATGTAGTGGCGACGTAGTTGGGGCGACGTTGTCAGGAGTCACGTCGCCGGGTCGTCGTGCGTGTGGTGGTCGTGTGGTGGTGGTAGTGTGGCGGCGTGGTGGTGGTAGTCGTGGCGGAGTGGTGGACCCCCCCCCCCTCTGCGCTCTCCACCCTCAGCGCTGGCAGGGCGGCCGCTCACCACCTACTACCAGTACGCGCTCGCCACGCAGGCGCTGTGCATCCTCAACGCCAGCGTGGACCCCGACGCCGTGGAGAAGCTCGCGAGCTGGGCCTGCTCCAGGGCTCTGGCGACAGGCCCCACTCCATCGGTGAGCGACTGACTCTGAGCGAGTGGCGAGTGACTGAGCTGGGCCAATTCTGCAGGGCCTACAGGGGTCTGCGGACGAGCATCGCTCCGAGAACGAGTGAGCTTGGGCTCTTGAGGAGACACGGGGCTGCCGTGAGCGAGTGGCGAGTAATGTGCCGGTGAGCGGCAGAGCAGCGGTCGGTGTGCACCGCGCTACGAACCCGGCCACACCGAGCTGGATGATCCCCATTCGCGGAACAACCATCGGTGGCGCATCCGAACCGGTCCTGGGCGTCCCTAGGTTCGTTTGGTCTTTAAATCCGTCGCCTGCTGTGGTGTCTAATAAACATCACCACTGCGGAGTCGAAGGCAGCATGGCGTTGTGCTGGACTTGATAGGTGCTGCTACTTGCTCACGGCACTTGGCCCACGTGACTTGTAGGCGGTACGGGGGGTGATCTTTGCCTCTTGTGAGACATACGGAGGGGCTGGACGAGTGAAGAGTGGGCGGCTGAGCGAGCATCCCCCCCCCCCACCAGACGAGGCATCCCAGGCGCTGGTGGCGCTGTCGTGCCTCAAGGGGACTCTGCTCCTGGGACCCCCGCTCGCCGCTGCCGTGACCGCGGCCGCCCAGAGCCTCGCCACGCTGCTGCTGGGGCAGCGCTCGGGCAACGGAGCCATCGGCAACATCTACAGCACCGCCCTCGCCGTGCAGGTGGGGGGGGGNCTGGCTGGTGGGGGGGGGGGGCTGGTGGGGGGGCTGGTGGGGGGGCTGGTGGGGGGGGGCTGTGTGGGGGGCTGTGGTCTCAGTTGATTGCCATTTGGGTTCTGAGTCCAGTCACTGAGGGATGGACATTCCTCCGCTGGGGAAGGAAACGGCGAGGTGGCTCTTGTGAATAACGGAATGAAGGAGGTGTGGGAGCGTGGCGGTGAGGAGTGGGCTCTACTCCCCATCGTGGGAAGCAAGGAATGTTGGTAGTGGCTTATGCCCCCACCACAGGTGAATATCCGTGGAGGAATGCAGGCAAAGCCGATTAGTTGGATGCCTTCTATGCATCTGCTGTATTGACCTGGCCAAGGCCAATATTAGAACAACCCCCAGCCCTGGCGTATTCAATGCAAGTGCCTTATGAGACTCTGACTCTGCTCACAACAATTAAGGACCTTCATGATGGTGGGCAGGCCCGGGTGTAACGATATGGCCAGGAGTCGAAGCCGTTGGTCACCTTGGGTCCGACAGGGATGTCTACATGCTCCGACATTATTTCACGTTTTTTGGAACCACGTAGTTGGAGAAGCGTTCTGTGGCTGTACTGGAGCAATTTCCATCTGGTACAAATACAATAGGAGGCTGATCGATGCCCGGGTAAGGTCTAGAAAATAGCTCCCTATTGGTTAACCATGTTATGTATACTGGTGATTGCTGCTCACTCATAGGAGTTGGAGGCTCACCTGCTAAACCTGGAGTGTCTCAGTTGCACCAAAGTTTGCTAAATACAGTGCAAAGAAGTTCAACACTCCGCCTGCTCAACTCTCCATTGTTTATGGGGCAGGAGTTTTGCCATATTGGGCAGTGTGCTCATGACCAGCTCTAGTTTGACAGCAGAGGTCTCTCAGAATCGTTGGGTGGAAATATATTTTCATCTGCTGCATAAACCTGGCCTGTAGCTTACATAAAGTGTTACGACCTCCTCTATGCTTGGAAAACGTGGGCCACCCCCAATGGAAAACTGCGTTGGTTAGAAACATATCGGCTGGCATGCCTCCGATCCATCCTGGGTTTAACCAGGCTGGGTTGTCTGAACCGCTCGCATATCCTTGAAAGATTTGGGTGGTCCCATTGAGCTCCTCTCCGGCAGGCAAAGCTGCGTTGGCTGGGACATGTAGCCCGCATGCCCATCCACTGCGTGACCCACAGCTTCTGTTTGCCTAGAGGGGGCTAACCGGGCACGGCATAGGCTGACAGAAGAATGTTGAGCTGAGTGGACTTTCTGATAATCGATACAAGCGATGTCAAGATCGGCCTCTATGGAGGAGGCTCGTGAAGGACGCTACTGGGCAGTTGGAGGCAGTCGCCCTCCAGCAACAAAGGGCAGAGGAGCGATGCTCACAACGAGTGGAGCGCTGGGGTGGCTAAGGCATAGTCGAGGCACAGGTGGTGTGTCTGCAAATCGTCTCGGTCAACCATGGCACCTGCAGGGTCGGTCCCGTGACCTCTTCCTGCACCTAGCCTGGCACAGAAGTCAAACACCCCCCCCCCTTACCCCACCAGGCTCTGCAGGCTGCCCAAGGGAGCGGGGTGAACGTGAGTGGCTGGGACGGAGGCAACGCCTCCCGCACCTTCCTCTTCGCCGCCGCCGTGGCCGGCGAGTTCAACGCCTCCCCTGGGGCCCTGGCCCAGCTGCTGCCCGCGCTGCTGGGCACCACCTACCTGGCCGTGCCGCGCATCACCTGCGTGGGTGACGACGGTGAGCGACCTGGGTGGGGCCTACGTGGCACAATGTGTGTGGGGGGGGGGGGTAGGGATGGTGAGGTGCGTGGCTGTGGTCAATGGTAGGCAATGCACAGGGACAATTGCCACTTGGGGTTGTAATTGGTGGTGGTGGTCAACCTGCTGCACCATGTGAATGGTGGTGGTGGTGGTGGTCACCCTGCGGTGTCACGAGAGCGATGTAGTTCTCCTGCCGCTTGATCTGCAGACAGCGTCCACGACCTGCACAGCGAGCTGACGCTGCGCCGCCCGCCGGCAACTCGTCGTGGCCCATCGGAGTGACCTACACGGCCACCGACGGCCTGGGCCACAGCTTCAACAACAGCGTCCACGTGGCCGTGCCAGCGGCTCCAACCTGCTGCGCGTGCTGGAGGCCGCCCAGGCACAGAACGCCCTCCAATTCAGGTGGGGGGGGGGGTGGTGAGGGGGGAGGGGGGGTGGTGAGGTGGAGGGGGTGGTGAGGGAGGGAGGGGGGNTGGTGAGGGGGGGGGGGGGTGGGAGGTGGGGGGGGGNTGGTGAGGGAGGGAGGGGGGTGGTGAGGGGGGGAGGGGGNGGTGAGGGGAGGGAGGGGGGGGGTGAGGGAGGGGGGGCGGTGAGGGGAGGGAGGGGGNTGGTGAGGGGGGGGGTGATGAGGTGGGGAGGGGTGCGAGAGGTGGGGAAGTGAGGGGGGGTGGTGAGGGGAGGGGGGTGGTGAGGGGAGAGGGGGGGGTGGAGAGGGGGTGGGGGGGTGGAGAGGGGGGGTGGAGAGGGGGGGTGGAGAGGGGGGGTGAGGGGGGGGGGGTGGAGAGGGGGGGGGGGTGGAGAGGGGGGGTGGAGAGGGGGGGGTGAGAGGGGGGGGGTGGTGAGAGGGGGGGGGGTGGTGGGGGAGGGGGGGTGGTGGGGGGGGGGGGGGGTGGGGGGGGGGGGTGGTGAGGGGAGGGGGGGNTGGTGAGGGAGGGGGGTGGTGAGGGGGGGGGTGGTGAGGGGGGGGGGGGGTGTGNGGGGAGGGGGGGNTGGTGAGGGGAGGGGGGGGTGGGGGAGGGGGGTGGTGAGGGGGGGGTGGTGAGGGGGGGGGGTGGTGAGGGGGGGGGGNTGGTGAGGGGGGGGGGTGGTGAGGGAGGGGGGGTGGGGAGGGGGGGGGNAGGGGGGGGTGGTGAGGNAGGGTGNGGGGGGGGTGGTGAGGGAGGGGGGTGGTGAGGGAGGGGGTGGTGAGGGAGGGGGGGTGAGGGGGGGGGGTGGTGAGGGGAGGGGGGGTGGTGAGGGAGGGGGGGTGGTGAGGGGGGGGGGGGTGGTGAGGGAGGGGGNTGGTGAGGGAGGGGGGGTGGTGGGGGGGGGGGGTGGTGAGGGAGGGGGGTGGTGAGGGAGGGGGGGTGGTGAGGGGGGGGTGGTGAGGGGGGGGGNTGGTGAGGGGAGGGGGGTGAGGGGGGGGGTGGTGAGGGGGGGGNTGGTGAGGGGGGGGGGTGGTGAGGGAGGGGGGNTGGTGAGGGAGGGGGGGNTGGTGAGGGGAGGGGGGGTGGTGAGGGGAGGGGGGGGTGGTGAGGGGGGGGTGGTGAGGGGGGGGGGGTGGTGAGGGGAGGGGGTGGTGGGGAGGGGGGNTGGTGAGGGAGGGGGGTGGTGAGGGNAGGGG
The DNA here is from genome assembly GCA_018977245.1 of Lethenteron camtschaticum. Classification (NCBI taxonomy): domain Eukaryota; kingdom Metazoa; phylum Chordata; class Hyperoartia; order Petromyzontiformes; family Petromyzontidae; genus Lethenteron; species Lethenteron camtschaticum. The sequence continues at coordinate 65,733 of WFAB01001401.1, read as the reverse complement.
GGGTGGTGAGGGGGGGGGTGGTGAGGGGGGGGGGTGGTGAGGGGGGGGGGGGGAGGGGGGGNTGGTGAGGGAGGGGGGTGGTGAGGGAGGGGGGGTGGAGAGGGGGGGTGAGAAGGGNTGNAGGAGTGGGGTGGGAGGGGGGNTGGTGAGTGGGGGGGGTGAGGAGGTAAGGCGATGGAGGTGGTGAAGGAGTAAGGGGGTGGTGAGGTTGGTGTGTGGTGTGTGTGGTGTGTGTGCAGCTTCAAGACCAAGTCGTCGAGCTTTGGGCCGTACCTGGTGGAGGTGAACGGACTCGTGGCGGACTCAGCTCTGCACCAGTACTGGCAGCTGCTGGATGCTCCCAGCACCCCGCTGGACAAAGGTGAGGAGCCGTTGGCCGCCTCAGGGCATGGGGGAGGGGGGGTCACCGGTTCGGGGGGCACCGCGATTGCTGCCGTGAGGCCTCGAGCCGAGGGGCAGCCCCCCCCCAGTGGCAGCTGATTCCAGCCGCGTGCGACTCCAACGGAGTGCCGAGCGGCTTGAGCCGTGATGCCGTGAGATGTCGTCTCCCTCGCCTGGCGTGCAGGAGGTCTCGTGGGTTCCATCTCTGGATTTTGAGATTCTGCGTCTCCCTCCCCGTGGTTCAGACTCGACTTTTATTCGGTCGTCTGTTTTTCTTTCCCCAATTTCGAATCGGCGTGCGTTGCTTAGTGATTCGTCTGTTGCTACATTTCCAAAGGATAAGCCACTTGGTTGAGCTATAATTTTGATAGCCACGTCGCTTCTGAAAAGGAGGCATTATCTCCATGAGCTCTCTACCTGGTAAAATAAAAGCGTTACATTGTTTATACTAAGACGCCAGGACTGCCTGCGCTACCAACTGTGTGAACAGGGAGGCTCTCCCATCCCAAGCCACTACCCTCAAGTGTTTCGCTGTTGTGCTGAACTTTGTTTAGTGTGGGGGTTGTTGCTGCTTTAGTCGCGTTTGGTGAGAACCGAGTTGNTCGGATTCTTCCTCTGTCTCCTGTCCTGGTGTCTCTCTCGCTCTTGAGTTGTCACCCGGCCACTGAACACCAATCTCACTCGGCCCTCATTCACGCTCATCCTCCTACCCACCTAATCACTCGCCCACTCTCGCCTACACACACGCTCGCTTCACTCACACAGTTGCTCGCCANCTCGCTCCACCACCCACTCGCTCACTCGCGCAATGAGTTCCTCGCAATCTCGATCACTCACACCCTACCCGAGTAGTTCACTCGCGTGATATGAGAGTCCTCAATACAGCAGGTCAGGGTCGGGATCGAACTCACGACCTCCTGCCTAACAGGCGAGGTTGTTAACATCTCATAGCCACCGCGGCCCCCTTTTATTTCTCTTGGCTCGACCCGGATCACGCAACTAAACCCCCCCCCCCGTCTGTGGGTGCTGTGCGCAGGGCTGAGGGACTACATTGTGTCTGATGGACAACACGTGATCGCCAATTTCACCACGTGGTAGACGCAGCGTGGGGAGGGGGGTGGGGCACGACGCCGGTCAACGTTCAACAGACGTCAGGAAACGGGGACTTGACGTATGGGCTCCCTCGCTCTGCCACGTCATCATCGTCGCCTCTCATCTCGACCATGCCAATGGCCCCCACCTGTGGTCTCTCGCCCGGGGGGGGGGGACCCCCTCCCCTGGTGGCAGCTGTCCCTGTGCTGCTGCTGCTGCGAGGGAACGTGGCAGTGGGAGCGTCATAATCGCAGCTGTGACGTCATCGCATAATCGCAGGCGTGACGTCATCCTTGCTGTTATTAACAGTGGGCCATGATCGGTCCACTGCTGTATGAATTCCCCCCCCCCCACCAAAGCCAGCCTCACGATCTTGGCGAGATGCGACGACCCACAGATTCCCATTCATATCCACAGATTATATTCGTACATTACGATGCATGTGACATAATAAAACATTTAAAGTTTGTCTATGCTGCAGCGTCATTCATGCGAGTGGCATCTCTGTGTAATGGGTTCAATTTAGGCGCACACACTTCTTGGGAGGCAACACTCATTATTAATGAACTCAACAGTTACTCTTACTCTACACATAGGGTGGTGACCACCGACCTACCCTAGCTAACACACACTTGTCTCTTAGCTACTCTGGCGTGACCCAGCCAGGTGGCTGCTGGCAGTCCGCTCACTGGAGCCTTCTCTTCTTGGCATCTTCATTCTCCGCAGGAACAGCCTCGAACCTCCTGAGGCGGCTGCTTATATGGGGCTTGGCGTGCCCGGCCCCACCCCGGCCACGCCTCCCTTCGAGCACCTCTCGAAGCCCCCCTGCTGTCCACGTGCCCCCGAGGTCCCCCTGGACCCCGGCCCCCACTGGGATCCGGTCACGTGTCCAGCACCGGCCCTGACGTCATTCCCTCCTCCAGCCGGGATGACGTCGTGTGTGTGTAGGTCCACATGGTAGTAACGCTCCCGGCACAGTGACGTCATACGTGTGCACACAGTAATGATACCACAATCATTACATCACCCTCCCCCATGTAAAAAAACAGCGTCCCGGCAGTGACAATACAGAAAACCAGTGTGCCTCCAACAACAACATCAACAAATAACCGGCGACGATAATAATTACTGCGAGAACATATGTACACGCACCGAGAGGGGTAAAAGGAAGAACGTATGGGACGAGGGNAACAACAACACGTACACCGAGAAGAACTGGTTAACCCGCTTATCCCTCAGCACAGCCCACCCATAGCAAATTGTACGCACGCACCGACATATGAAAGTCACTGTTTGACAATGGCGTAGGCAATCAACAAGGTGTGAGAGTCATGCACAGCGGCCGGTCTTCGAACGAGTTGCGTAGCTGAGCCCCCAGGGGAGGCAAGCATGCTCTCCTTGGAGGTCCTGGGGAACTCGAAAAAGGCCACGGCCCTCCCCAGGAGTTGGGCAACAAGATGAGCAAAAGTGATGTACGGGCGCTCCACTTCCCCTTCAAGTCCACATCCGGTCAGCACAACCGACGACTCCAAGGCGCAGGTGCAGAATCTGTGACGAGAAGGCACAGCACACAAGCCTGCGCCTCAGCTCGTCGGACACAACCAGCCACCCGGCCCAGGGAAGTGGAGATGATTGGAAGAAAGCAAAAATACACAGATTCCGACGCGTTGGATGCACAACCAACACCGGTAATCAAATCAATGGCCCAACCACCCATGGATGGCAGGGTCTCACACCGCTCTGCTACCATTCCACCCCACAGGCGGCAATAGGCGAAAACTGAAAGTCTAACACCCACCTACACACACCACTTAACATTCTGGACGTCTCCCTACGTCCCACGTCGAGAAGTCGCACTTCAGGGTCGACCCATGTACTGGCTCAAGGAAGGCATGCTTCAAGGTCGAGCCAGTATTCTGCACCCAAGGTATAACGTTGGATGTCTACAACATCCCGGGTCAAGGAAGCCATGCTTCCCGGTTGACCCATGTACTGGGCAAAAAAAAATTATCACTTCAGGGTTGCCCCAGTATCTACATTTTTTTTTTGTGAAATCCACGTGGTAAAAAAAAANTGCTTGCTCTTGCCCAGAAATAGTTCACACATACAACCCCCACATTTCCGAGGCCACCCGTGTATGTACAAAATGGTGGGCGCATACACGACCCGCGTCCAAAATGGCGGCCCAATACGTGAACATCTCCGTGGTTCCGCGCGCGTACAAAATGGCGGCCCAACGCGCGAACATCTCCGCGGTTTCCCACGCGCGTACAAAATGGCGGCCCAACGCGCGAACATCTCCGCGGTTTCCGCGCGCGTACAAAATGGCGGCCCAACGCGTGAACAAAATGGCGGCCCAACGCGCGAACATCTCCGCGGTTTCCCGCGCGCGTACAAAATGGTGGCCCAACGCGCGAACATCTCCGCGGTTTCCCGCGCGCGTACAAAATGGCAGCCCAACGCGCGAACATCGCCGCGGTTTCCCGCGCGCGTACAAATCACGAGGAGGGCTCCCCGCGAGGCTCCATGTGGGGGTGTGTGACACGTGTGTTCATGTGGGGGGCGGTGAGGGAAGAGCAGTGTCGGCCAGGCTGCTTGGTGGTGGTGGGATCGCAGGTGGGGCGTCGGCAGAGCGGCTCCGCTGCTGTGGCATCACAGCCGCATAGACCCAGAGTCTCGCACAGAGGCGCGCTGTGCGCGTCTCGCGGGTGTCTCTGCGGGGCTGTGGCTACGCCGTCTCCCACCACCGGGGGCGCTGTCGTCTCGCCGTCTCCCACCACCGGGGGGCGCTGCCGTCTCGCCGTCTCCCACCACCGGGGGCGCTGTCGTCTCGCCGGCGACAAAGCGGCGGCGTCGAGGGCTCTCACCGAGCACCGTGAACTCGCATCGAGATCCAGAGCCTCGCAGTCCCGTAGCCAGCAGCACGCCCGGCCGCCTTTGTCTCCCCAGTGGCGACGTTTACACATCACACCAGGTGCTCGTTTGAGGCTGAGTCTACCTAGGGGTCAGGTTCATTGCGCAATGCACTCACCGGATAACACGCACACACAGCAATACCTTCAAGCACATATGATGATCGAGTTATGAACGGTTTGTGCAGTCGGGAGTTGTCTCCTTTAAAGGGACTAGGAATGTGGAATTTCCACCTGGCTGTGGGTGGCTAGGAGGGATGAGTTCCGCCCAGAGGTCAAGAAAGACAGAGAGAGAGGGACAGAGAGAGAGAGACAGACTTTGACTTTTAAACAACTTTTATTGCCGCCAGCAGCAACAGCACTGGAGGCGATTCCGATATTAAACGCACAAAGTCACCGGCAAACAAAATAAACAAACTCTGTACATCCATGCGTTGTGGCGCTAAATGCATAACGCACAACACACAGAAAAGTCACGTGGTGGTGGTGGTGGTGGTCATCGCGCACGCCACGGTGATGAGTGAGCGCTTCAGAAGGTGAACACGAGGGTGCCGTCCACGTTGGTACAGAGAGGGGCTTGTCCGGATCCCCAGCATTCGAAGAAGACGCGCTGCACATCACCGGCATGTGTGTGGTACATGGCATGCTCCAGCCGGAGCCGCGCCTTGAGCAGGCCCCTGAACACTGGAAGCAAAGAGCAGCCGTCAGTGTCACCTTGCGGCATCTTTTTTCTCGTTCTGTACACCGCCATCTTCGCCTGAGCACAGGCGAAGTTGGCGAGGTCATGGCGCTTGTTAGCCAGGTAAGGCACCACCCCAAATACGAAGCTGCTGTTGTAGAAGGACACCCCCAGATTCCTGAAGATGTCTCCAAAAGGCGGAACATGGTTTGAGCCGCTGCAGCATAAGTACTGGTGGGGCAGATCCTCCCTGGCACCGCAGGAAATGCACAAGTCTGTTACCCCCGGCGAGATCGACTGAGCCACACGGCCAATGGCAACGTGCAGTGTGCCAACCTCCACTGGAGGTCACCGCAGCGTTTGGCTACGGGGAGACTTGTACGTTTGTTTCCACTGGGGGGCGGCCACAATGAGGGGAGAGAAATGGTCTCTCCATTTGGTGTCCGGTAGGTAGGCCAGGTCCCGGGAATGCAGCGCCTTGACACAGCACGTGTGGAACGCTGTGTTTGGGGCGTTCTTCAGGGCAACGTTCAGTAGCTTGCCGGAGTCGCTGTGGCCGGGGGGCTGCGCGCAGGAGAAGCGCAGCTCTGGGATAGAGGAGGAGGGGGGGGGCGCCACCATCCCCCGGCGCCTCCAGCGTCAAACGTCCCGCAGCAGCTTCTCCCCGGCGAGCGTGGAGCGGAGTCCCGCGGTGCTGGCGATCTCAGCTGCGGTCTTCCACTTGGGCTGATGGGTCTTGCACGAGGTGGAAGACTGTCCACAGCCCTGCTGATGTGAGGCGTAGAGCCAGGGTCTTCTCTCCTCTGATTCCCGGAAAAGGCCGTTGCAGAACAAGGGCTCGTTCAGGAACTGCGCGAGGTCGCAGGGCGCGCCTGTTCTGCTCCACTCGAAGCTCCGCCACGCGTCCAAGAAGCTCTGGTGATAACTTGGCAGCCTCGTGTAGTCGACCAGGCTCAGGTCCATCAGGAAGAGCTCCTTTCCATACCCCAGGCATACCCCTGCATTCCTCAGCAGGGCGAGGGCCGGCAACTTCCAGGGTAGCTCCTCCCGGTCGTACAGCAGCCACCTGACTGTCATGAGCCTGAAACTCATGACCCTGGCGGCGACGTCCACCAGACCCTGGCCGCCCTCGCCCACCGGCAGCCAGAGAACGCCCGGCCTGAGTCAGTGTTTCCCGTGCCAGATGAAGTGCGCGAGTGAGCGGTTGACTGGTGAGTAGCCAAACAGGAGGCTGGAGGGCCTTGGTCTTGTGCCACAACAGGATGCTGCCAGGGTGTTAGCGACGAGCACTCGGCCCCTGAAGGACATCTGCGGAGCGAAGCGTGCCCACGTCAGTAATTTAGCCTCGATTGTGTCGGCCAGCTCGGTCCAGTTCAGAGCGAGTCGTGCGGTTTCCCAGGTAAACCCATAGGTACTTGACTCCGTCGTCCCGCCAACTCACTCCTCCTGGGAGGAGCACAGACGAACGCCAAACACAGACGGGACCTCGCACTTGGCCCAGTTGACCCTGGCGGAGGAGGCCCTCTCGTACACTGCAACCGCCTGGCAGAGCACAGAGAGAGAGATAAAGAGAGAGACAGAGAGACAGAGACAGAGAGACAGAGAGAGAGACAAAGAGAAAGACAGACTTGACTTTTATAAATTTTATTTACCAGCGGCAATTGCGCTGGAATTTTCCAATATATGAGCCTTTATGGCAGCACAAAAAACACAACCACCGGCCCACCTGCCGCCCCGCGACGTGCAGCGCCGGCACCACAATCCCCGCACACCATCTGTGTCCGATGCGCTCGTCAATCCGGGCTCTCGCGCCCCTTTGCCTGGCAGGGCAGCCCCTGCTCATCCACGCCCTCCTCCCCTAGTGGGGGGGGGGGGGGTAGGTTCTTCATCTTACCCATCATTACCTTCAACCGGTAGATCTCCTGCCAGCTAAAACCATATCTATGTGGTTCCTTGACCACCGTCCGTGCCATCTTCATGAACGCTCCCCTGTCGGGAAAACTTTTCTGCACATACACGTTTCTCTTCCCATACACACTCTTCATCCAAAGGAGGAGTCCTCGGGCATGTACACCCCCGGCTTACCCGGTGTCCTGCATTCACTGAGCTTTTTGGGGTACTCCGTCTCGTCCCAATCATCATCATCCGAGTCCTCACACTCGGTCATCCCTCGGCGCAGGCCCCCCCTGCCACCTCCGCCGACCCCTCTGGAGCCAGGGTCCCACTGGGCTCAGTCCCAAGCCCGGGCAACCCAATCCCCCTGGGGTTTCTCAGTCCCCTCCTCGCCACTGCTCGGGGCGGGCGAAGGGGTGCTCCCCGGAGCCGCAGCGCCGCTCGGCACACCAATGGCACCGGCGGCAGTCAGCGTCTCCTCTCCTCGCTGTGTCGGGGCGGGCGAGGCCGGGTCGGCCGCTGCGCTCCCTCGGTCGCCACCGCCAGGTGCGCGTCGCCGCTGGCCTCCATGGCCTCCCCCTCCGTGTCCACGAGCAGCTGGTTCGCTCGGCAGCGTTTTCCTCCCCGGCCGCCTCGGGCTCTGTACTCACCTCCCCACCACCCATCAGGACGGCCGAAGGGGTGCTCCCTGGAGCCACAGCATCGCCCGGCACACAATGGTGCCGGTGGCGTTCGGCGGCTCTTCCTCTCCTGCATAAGGGTGGGTGAGGCCGGGACCGGCGATCGCGTTCCCGGCTTGGTCGCATCCGCCGGGTCACGTCGCCAGTGGCCTCCATGGCCTCCCCCCCCGTCTCCACCGGGCAGCTGGCTGGTTCGACGGTGTCACCACTGTAGCCGCCCTTTTGAGCTGGCCGTTCTGCCTGCTGGTCTTCTCTTTTTTCCTCGAACCTGTGACGACGGTGAACCCTCCACCGTCGTCGTCGGTTCCCTTCTCAGGTGCTGACTCTCCGCGCTCCAGCACAGAGTCGGCACCACCTTGCTGCAGCTGCTGCTGCTGCCGCTGCGGCAGTGGCGGCAGCCGTGGCGGCTCCTGCAGCTGCTGCTGCTCCTCCTGCCGCGACGGTGACGGCGCAGCGGCGGCTGCTCCTGCTGCTGCTGCTGTTGCGGCTGCCGTGGCTGCTGCAGTTGCGGCACCAGCGTTTTTTCTCCTCCGTCGCTGCTCCGTCCGACCTCACCACTCCCTCTCTGGTCTTGGTGGAGCAGTTTTTTTTATGTGCCCGGCGCTGCCACACCCGTAGCACCGTGCACAGCTGTGGCCAGGTACACCGTATGGACGCGGCCACCAGCGGTGCGCTTGATGGCCACGTCCAGTTCGGTGCGCCCGCTCTTCAGCACGAGGAACGCCTGTCGTTGGCCCGACAGGACGTGCCTCATTTCTTTGTTCTGTCCTCATGTGCAGCAGCACAATGGGCGACACCACCACGCCGTAGCGCTGCAGGTCCGCCCTCAGCTCCACGTTCGTGAGGTACGGCGACGCGCCGGAGACAGTCACCCGCACAGCCGGTGTGCAGAGAGGGCTGCACTGCACGAGCAGCCCCCCCTCCCCCCGACGCTGAGCCACGGTTCTCCTTCTGTATTACCCGGATGGCCGCTGGCCCCATGTGTGCCGCCACCGCAGCAGCAACGCCATCAGGCGACGTCCCCGGCGGAGGGAAGCAGTGGAAGCCATGCTCATCCGAGAGACCTCAACGCTGCCGAGCTGAGCCATGGCACTCGCATGGCAGCAGCAGCGACAGCAACAAAAATAATCACACAAAAATCAACCAACAACAGTAATAATACTACTACCACTGCAGGCTGGAAATACAGAGAGAAACGCGCGGATGACGGCACGTTTCTCCCTCCGTTCACCTCTCTCTAGGCCAGGCTCAGGCCTCACCTGAGCCCAGGCCTCCGTCTGTACACCTGGGAAGGCTGGAGCCACAGCAGGTGCGGCCACTCCCCATGGTGCCAGAGAGAGAGAGACAGAGAGAGAGAGACAGAGAGACAGACTTTTTGACTTTTATAATTTTACTAACGGAAGTACCCGGCGTTGCCCGGGTGAAAAATATATTTCTTAAAACCTTACATATATATACACAGATACTAAGGTATTGTCAAGCCCGGTGGGCCGTTTGTACATTTCTATACCAACAAATATATAAGAGGCTTGCACAAGTCTAAAAAGTTGCAGAAAGTGTGGGGTAAATAGTTGATGTAAAAGGTTTCCGAAAATTGTGGACCCCCCCCCCNAAAAAAAATATCTTTACCCCTCGTAGGTATATATACCTACACACCTTACATACAACAGAGGAAGTAGTATCTATTGACTCTGTAGTAGTATCTACTGAGCCAGTAGTAGCTACTGACTGTGTAGTAGTATTTAGTGACTGTAGTAACTACTGACCATAGTAGTATTTACTGGGCCTACAGTAGTATCTACCGACTATATAGTCGTAACGACTAACTGTATAGTATCTGCTGACTCTATAGTAGTGTAATAAAGGACTCTTTCACTGTGTCTGTCTCCGTTGTCCTTTATTTGGGTTCTTACAACTTTGCCCCACACGGCCCTCGCTCAGAGCCTTCCGCTTGGCAGCTTGACAGCTGCCGTCGCTCACGTAGCCTTTTCTCCCGCTCCCGATGCAGCTCCGCTGCTGGCTTCCCTCTTAGTCTCTCCGCCTTTGTGCAGCCTCTCAGCTGCTCTCTCTGCAGCCCCACCGCTGCTCTCCGTCTCCCCGTGCCCGGACACCGCTGGCCAACGGTGCCGAGTCCCGTCCTGTGGCGATCGCGCCACTCTCCACCCTCTGCCCTGCGTGGCCTACTCCCGTTTTATTCTTACACTCTCCTCCCGTCTCTTCCGGTTCCCGCCTTAAGAACTTTCCCCTCTCCCCCACGTGACCTAACCCCTCCTCCCGTTACGTCATATCCGCAAGGCCGTTTATGCCCGCATTACAGTAGTATCCACTGACTATAGTAGTGACTACTAACTCTATAGCAGTATCTACTCACTCTATAATAGTATCTACTGACTCTAGTAGCTACTCACCGCGGTAGTATGTACTGACTGTAGCAGTATTGACTGACTGTAGTGGTATATACTGACTGTTTTAGTATCTACTAACTCTATATAGCAGTATCTAACAACTCGATTGCAGTATCTACTATCACTACAGCAGTGTATACCGACTGAGTTGGTACCTGCTATCACTACAGCATTGCATACTGACTGGTGGTACCTGCTATGATAACAGCAGTGCATACTGCTGTGTTGGTACCTGTTATGACAGCAGTGAATATTGTGGTGGTATCTGCTTTGATTACAGCAGTGCATACTGCTGTGGTGATACCTGCTATATTACAGCAGTGCATACTGACTGTGGTGGTAGCTTCTATGATTACAGCAGTGTATACTGCTGTGGTGGTACCTATGATTACAGCAGTGCATACTGCTGTGGTGGTACCTGCTATGATTACAGCAGTGCATACTGACTGATGGTACCTCTATGATGCAGAAGTGCATACCGACTGTGTGTGGTACCTGCTATCACTACAGCAATGCATACTGTGTTGGTACCTATGATGACAGCAGTACATACGAGTGTGGTGGTACCTGCTGTGATGACAGCATACATACCGAGTGTGTAGTACATATATTACATACACAAATACAAAAAGTTTAATGTACATAAAAGTATTTGTGTATGAATTTAACGTGTTTAGGAGAATAAAAACTGTAATACTAAATAAGCAATGGACTGTGAACCCAAATGATGGACCACATAATAAGCCAGTGTGTCTCCGTCTCTTCAATGGAGGAATAACAGGACTTGCATAAGCTCTCTCCTGAAGCCCTTTCGTTGCCAGCAGATCTCAACATTGACATTTAGCTCTCCAAAAGTGCCATACGCAAGAAGACAAACAGAAACATGTATTTAATTGTAGTTAACATTTATTTAGTGCCTTTTTATACGGCTCTTGACTCAGGTGCAACTGCAACAAACAAAACATGAACAAAGAACATCTTAAAGTGACGACGCGCGACAGAAACATCCAGGAAAAAACAGCAAAATCTTCCTGAAAAAACACCGTATATCAACGCTGTGCGCAAAATCCAGTGGGATGCAAGTCTAACAATAACCATAAACAATTTAGATTAAAGTTATCAGGCTAACTCTGTACTACTACATAACATGTACATGCCTTTGTCTTTTATCAATCCAATGAGTCATAAGTATATGGTCAATGGTAGAAAAACACGTATTTATTTGTACTATAGTAAGGCGCTACAAAAAACAGACTATATAACTTGTAATAGGAAAAAGGGGAAATGGGGAGAAGGAAGTAGGGCCGGTAAGATCCGAGGCGAAAAACAACAGCACACGGGCGGTGCCGCAAACAACCGCTGACTGCAAAACTGGCACTTTTTGCTAACCAACACCCCCCTATCAAAGAACTTCTTTGTAAACAATATTTCTGGTCCTGCCTGCTGGTGCAAAGTAATGTAAAGTTTTCATTGCCTACACGAGAGCATCCAACATAAAGTTGGCCATGAGAAAAGCACTGATTGCCAAATTCAGTCCCACCACTTTTAAAGATTGTCCTTGCGCCTTGTTAATGGACATGGCAAAGCTAAGCTGGATGGGGAATTGAAGCCTCTTAAATTCAAAGACTGTGTCATTTGGGATTGTAGGTATGCGAGGATAAAGACGTCCTCACCTTTAGAATGGCTGTAATGATTGTAGCTTTGATAACATTTGAATGTAATCTTTCACAATTAACCTTGTGCCATTGCACAGTTAGGTGGGTCCAAGTTTCTCAATAGCAAGACAGGTGCCCAATTTTTACTCGCAATTGTGTGGTGGAACACCCGGGAGCTGCAGAGAATTCAAGAATTCAACTGGATAGTGAACAATTTGATCATGGTCCAACACTGTGTCAATAGATTTGTAGGACTTGCTCTCTCCAGATAATTTCTGCAACAACATAGAATTTATTCTGTGAACGGCATCATTTTTTGGAACCAAAATGGCCCTTCCTCTAGCCAGACAACATCTTGAAAGTGTTGTTGCATGTTTGGATAACTTTTTTCTCCAGTTCCTCTTCTGAAGTGGAAAGGATGCCTTTAGCATGGTGATAAGTCCATCTGTGCCGTCAGCAAGAATTCTGCCATTTCCAATATCAAGAAGAGCTTCAGCAAAGTTTCCTGCCTCTTGGTCTCCATAGAGATATACACGCATGTTTGTAGTTAGTCTCAGTTTCATTACGTGCCTCCAGAGGAATGAAGACTTGATGCAGGCATTTAACTCATCAGCTTTGGTTCCTCGAAGTACCACAGGTAAGGTTTGTCGGAAGTCACCAGCCATGAGAAAAGTTACACCACCCATTATCCTGGAATTGTTGCGGAGGTCCTGCAAAGTTGTGTTGACAGCCTCAAATGCTCCCTTGTGGGACATGGTGCATTCATCCCACACTATTAATTCACAATTAACCAGGACTTGTGCAAGGGCAGTCCCCTTTGAAATATTGCAAACAGGGTTTTCTTGTCGGATAGATCTAATGGAAGCTTGAATATGGAATGGGCAGTTCTTCCTCCAGTAAGCAGAGTTGCTGCAATCCCTGATGATGCCACAGCCAGGGCAATTTTCTCCTTTCGGCGAACCTTAGCCAGAGCAGGTTGAGGACAAAGGTCTTCCCAGTACCGCCAGGTGCATCAAGGAAAAAATGCCTCCATTTTTAGACTCAATGTCTTCCAAGATGTTGTGTAGCTTCTCTTTGTGCATCCATCAGCTTTGGTTCATTTTCCTCAATAATTTAAGAAGCTCTAAACCATCATAGGATGTTTCACGTAGGATCTCTTGTGCAAGGCCATGCATGTTTTCCCTGGAGGTGTGGGTAGTCCGATAGCCCGGAGGTCTTTCCCAGCAATGGATTGAAGTTTATTCTCCAGGAGGATGAGGGTCTGGTTAAAGATGTCATTATTAAAGTGCACATCGATGTTTGGATTTTCTCGTTGAGCTTTGTGGAGGATGTCCTCACTCATGACCTCTTTGTATTTTTCCCAAAGTCCCGTGGGGTTTGAAGGCTGCAAACTTGAATAATAATGCAAAGAGGACTGACTAACAGAAGCCTCTGTCATAGCTTTGTCAAGATGCTGGTCATCCTCAAGTATTCCACGAAGACTGCAAGCTTCCCTGTATGTTTCGCACATAACCCCTTGCACAGTTTTTAGGTCTTGGAAAGATTTGGGCCCTTTGACAACATGGAGAAGCATTCTCAGAAAGTAGCACTCCTGATAGTTGGGATGAACCGTCTAGACTCTTCCCAAAGCATCAGATGCGCCGTCACCAGCACGCCACTTCCATTTTTTTTACGCAGTCCACGTGTAATGCGGGCGTAAACGACCTCCCGGAAGTGACGTCATGGGGGAGGAGTTACGTCACGTGGGGGAGGGGTTCAGGTCTATAGGGGGAGAAACCGGAAGAGGAGGGGAGTGATCGGAGACGAGAAAAGAGTGAGGCCACGCAGGGAGGAGGGTGAGAGAGAGAGTGGCGAGATCGCCACATACACGGACCCCGAGGTTCGGCTCCGTCGGCCAACGGTGACGACCCCGGGGCAGCAGAGCAGCGAGGAGGCTGCAGAGGGCAGCGGGTCTGCAATAGGGGAGTTGGGCAGCGGGGTCTGCACGAGGAGTTCAGCAGGGGCTGCTAGGAGAGAAGGAGTTCAGCAGCGGGGCTGCTAGGAAGAAAGTGGGCTACGTGAGCGACAGCAGCCTGGGGCTGCCGAACGAAGAGTATCTAAGGGAGTGCCGTGAGGGAAAAGCATAAGAACCCAAATAAAGGACACGGAGACAGAGAGAGCGTCCGAGTTCTTTATTACACTGGTGTCAGAAGTGTACGGCATGGCGAAACAACTGAGAAAAAAGAATATTCCGTCTCCAGCATCGGCTTCATCTTCCGACGACGACGACCTTCCTCCAGCGGTGGACCTGACTCCGATGGAGGAGGAGATCCGTGCTGGGACGAGCGCGGATCCGGGGGTCCAAGATGTCGCCGCGTCGGCGGACCCGTCTGCACGAAGGACGCGGATTTAAGATGGAGTCAGATGGCGGAGCAACTTGAAACACTCAAGAACGTACTTGCACAGTTGTGTGAGCTCGTCACGCCGAGGACGGCGTCGCAATGAGACGTTGGTGGTTCGCAGGAGCCCGCTTTGCCTTCGCTGTCGACGCCATCGGCCACGCGGCACGAAGACGCCATCTTGGGCGTGGCAGGCGAAGAAGGGCGGGAAGCCGCCATTTTGCGCCCTCCGCAGCGAAAAGCCGCCATCTTGTCTACACCACGTTGCGACGCCATGTTGAACATGCCACCAGAAGAGTCATCGGCTGGAGAGAGCGCGCCAAGAAGTCGCAGTCGTCACCTAACAACTGTCAAAGAATTCTCCATCGGGGGCGATTGGAGTGCGTTCGCCTGCAGATTTTTGGCGGCGGTGCGCTCGGCAAGGTGGACTGACGCGGAGGCATTAGAAGTTCTGCCGACTCTTCTGATGACGCGTCTGTTAGATTCTTTCGCTCTATAAAGGCCGCGAAGAAGAAAACATTGAGAGGTGTGTTCGACGAAATGGCTGGCGCATACGAGCCACCGGATGATGCTCATCGCCGGTTTGTTCAATGACAACGAGCACCCGAGGAGTCTCCGGTGGCATATAGGGGCGCGGTACTCGAGCTGGCTATGGCCGCATACCCGGAGACGGAGCCTGACCTGCTAGAACCTCTCATCCTGGGGAAGATGCTGCAGCTGTCGCGGATCTCGGCATTCCTATGCCGGTATGTGGTCATGAAAAGCTCACATCTCGGGCTGCGGCTAAATGTCTGGATGCCCAGTTTAACCTGCGACGGTGGAAACAAGTTACGGCGTGGACGGGGGGCCCGTCGTCGAAGGGGAGCCTTGGGTTGGGACCCCAAGAAGGCAGTTCATGTGCCCGACGAGAGGAGCCCGCAGGAGCTGTCAGCCGCCGCTGCTCCGTGGCCGGGCCGGGTGGCCGGGACCGCGGGCTGCGCCGCCGATACGGCCGCATCGGGACGGGGTGCCCGCCGCACGGCGCAACGACATCGACTGTTTCCGCTGCGGGCGTATGGGCCATTACGCCAGGGACTGTTGGGCCCGCGTCCCTGGTCCGCCCCAGCAGGAGGCCTCGCCAGCGGCCGCTCCAAGGAAGGATTCTCCAGCACAAACAAGCCGGCCGTGACGCCGCAGAGAAAGGAGACTCGGCTCGGGGTGCGCCTACCACGGCTGCGGAGAGTCTGAGACCCGCAGCCCTTCCAACCCGCCGCGAACGCGATTGCGGGACACTCTGACGCTGGGCCTTCGAGAATAGGGGACCGGGACATTGGCAGGCCTCCAATAGCGACAGACGAACCTCAGCCTGTCGCTCTTAAAACCCTGCCACGTTCCGCTCGGCGGGAGGGCCGCCGACCATCCGGGATGGCCCGGCGACCCGCACCCGCTCAAATCCCTCACATTTCCTTAACTGTTGTGTTGTGTTCTTGTTCTTTCGGTATATTATTGTATGCTTCGTGTCCTTTTTCGTATTCGGTCGTGTTCGCTCGCATTGCTTGTTGAGTTGTGTTCAGCCGAGGTCGGCTGGATTTTCTCTACGGGGGAGGGTGGTGTAATGCGGGCGTAAACGACCTCCCGGAAGTGACGTCATGGGGGAGGAGTTACGTCACGTGGGGGAGGGGTTCAGGTCTATAGGGGAGAAACCGGAAGAGGAGGGGAGTGATCGGAGACGAGAAAGAGTGAGGCCACACAGGGCGGAGGGTGAGAGAGAGAGTGGCGAGATCGCCACATACACGGACCCGAGGTTCGGCTCCGTCGGCCAACGGTGACCGACCCCGGGCAGCAGGAGCAGCGAGGAGGCTGCAGAGGGCAGCGGGTCTGCAATAGGGGAGTTGGCAGCGGGGTCTGCACGAGGAGTTCAGCAGCGGGCTGCTAGGAGAGAAGGAGTTCAGCAGCGGGCTGCTAGGAGGAAAGTGGGCTACGTGAGCGACAGCAGCCTGGGCTGCCGAACGAAGAGTATCTAAGGGAGTGCCGTGAGGGAAAAGCATAAAACCCAAATAAAGGACACGGAGACAGAGAGAGCGTCCGAGTTCTTTATTACACACGTATAGTAGGAGGAACCTCATGGTAGAGCAGGTTAGCAGCAAATGGGTCACTTTGGCACAAACCAAAAAACGCCATGAGGGTTGTATCACGTGGAGCCAGGCTTGTTGTTGGGCATTTATTTCGCTGAAGTAGATGCGTTGACCATTTTATAGGTGGACTGCCAATTGGACGACTGTGGGGTAACGTTAATGGATGGGGAAACCTAATATTTCCAAATGGCCTCATTGCTGCTGATGTATCTTCCTTTGACAAAAAGTTCAAGTTCATCCACACTTTGGCCCTCTTTTGTAAGGCAAACACGGCCATGTCAGAGCCTTTGTTGATGTATTTGCAAACATATTTGATGGCTTTCACAAAATTGCAGAATTCGACGTTAATGTGCCCCTCGAAGATCTTGCACAGAAGAGGGTAGTACGGAACTATCCACTGGTTGTCAATCTTCATTTCAGAGTTTGTGCCAGGTCTGAGCGTAGTTTGAAATCCACCATCGTCAGTATTTCTGCGACGATATAGAGGATAGCCATCATGGCCTGCCTGAGTGTCTTTTAGGAAGTGTCTGGGATACTTTTTGGTACACTTGCGGTCTTGCATACATGGCGAATTAGGATTGAACTCTCCACATGGGCCATGGACCATTTGCTTGTAGACGACATTAAAGAGGGCAGGATCTTGATCGGGGTCTGGTAGCTCGGCACTGATAAAAGTGTCTATGTCACTTGCATGTATTTTTTCCCTCATCCATAGCAATATGTGAGCATGAGGATGACCACGTTTTTGCCACTCAATGGTGTGCAAGTTACATCTTGTCTTCCCAAAGACGCCGCCTTCCTTTCTCGTGAAAAGCCTCACGAGTGCATCAACTTTGAGTTTAAAAACCCTTGCTATGATGTCATGTCTATCGGTTGGTTTTTGGTTTTGATAAAGCTCAACCTGTATCTCTTTCCATTTAGGATTGCAAGTGAAGTGAAGAAGAGATCGGCCTGCCATATTGCCTGATGCAGGTCATGGCATCTTGAGTCCTCTCGTGCATGTATCTTGGTCCACCTGTGAAGGATGAAGGCAAAATAACTAATCTCCCCACATTCTGAGCATTTGCATCTCCGTCAGCATTGATAGCATCCCTGAGATGAGCATATTGTTCAACACGCAGGCGTGTTTGATTGAGTCGAATGTAAAGGCGCTCACTCTCAATTTTGGCATACTCATCGACAACATACTGATGAAAGAGGTTGGCGCACCTGAGTATGTGGTTTCCTCCTTTCTGTGCACTATCATGAAGGAATAGAAGTCTTTAGAGGAAACAGTTTGTGAGGATGACTTAGTCCTGTAGCTTTGATATTTTGAGGTATCTGGATGTGGTAGCCATCTTGTCCTTACCACAGAATAATGGGGTATTGTAGGGCATCATATGCTGTTTGTCTCCGAAATTCGCTTGATGGTGTTGTCTTGGTAGCGAAGCACAATGTCTCTATTACCATGTTCCTTACCCACCATAATAACAGCAACCTCACCACAAGTTGGGGCATTGAACCTCCGTGCATGCTCCCCAATTGGGACCTTGGATGCACTGATGACAACCTGATAATCATGCGAGGTGACTTGTTGTGCTGCATGTTTGAAACTTGAAATCAATAAATTGTGTTGGCTGAGCATCCCTTGGAGTGAGAGGACAATTTTGAGTCTTGCACCAGGAATATTGCTGCAGCGCTGGTTGCCTTGCTGACCGTCATCTCCCATGAAGTATATCTGCAAAAACTTTGGTTGTTCGCCAGTCAGTGGCTGAATGAATCGATTCGATGATAGACTTGTCCCTGAACCTTGAATGTGGGCATAAAGCCTGTCTCCACTATCTCCTTAGTCGCGCAAAAGAAGTCATTTGAAAGCAGGAATTGTACTTCCTGATGTTGGTGAGAAAGTGTTTAGACTTAGTGGTTTGTCCCAAGACTAAGGATTTAAGTGGCTCAGGGGGCATCTGCACAAGGCAAAGTTTTACTTTGCCATCACTGCAGCACATTCCCTTGCTTTCTGCTTTCCATTTTTTTGCACCACAATCTACGCAAGTAATCGACATACAGCCTATATGGCCATCGATTGATAATCAATATCTGGTTGGTAGATGAAAGCTACTCTGTTCCATCCGGGTTATTTGCTCTTGTTCTAGATGCAGCAGCTTGACGGACTTGCGTTATGCGCGCCACCTGGTGATGTCGTGTTTCGTCAGCCCGTGCTGACGCAGTGGCTGTGCGTTCCCTGGTTTGGCGAGATGCACGATGTTGAGGGTTTTCTTCAACCCGTGCTGCTGCAGTGGATGTGCAGTCCCTTGTTTAGCGAGATGCACGATATTCAGGAATTTCGGCAGCCCTTGCTGCTGCAGTGGATGTGCGGTTTCTGACTTGCCGAGATGTACACTGTTCAAGAATGACCTCATCTTGGACTGCTGCAGTGGCTGTGCATTCAGTAGCTTGTTTTTGTGCACGCTGCTCTACAGATTCCTCATCCTGTGCTACTGAGGTGCCTTCGGTGTTTATTTGTACAAGTTGTTGCTCCTGCAGTGTTTGTTTTGCGTGGCACAGCACCACTCTCTTTGTGTGTGTTTTTTTTNCTTGGAGAGGCTGGATTGTTTTCTTTTTGGCATTATTGCCACGAAGGAAAACCTCCCTCCTGTAACCACGCAGCAAACTCCTAACTGGCCTGGCCTATCTCTCTCCTCCAGTGATCTTTATTTACAATCGTTCTTCAAAGAGGCATTCGTGCATCTGTAATTATGAGCAGATACACACCATCAAGACCAAATCACATCACTGCACTGCTCAACCACTGGACTGACGGGATAGAGTGCAAATATCCTAGAACCATAACGGAAACAATTTATGTCTTAAATGATTAAAATCGTGTTTAAATATAAAGCTCTTAACTCTGAATATATTTACTATCATTAAACAATCATAAGATAAACAACACTGCTTAATCCCTGTCAGTTAATATGAAAATATCGTAAATTTTATTTTTTTTTACCAAAAGTACACATTTGTTAGTCCCTGGGTAGTAAGTGTTACTTTCTATGCGCTGACATCTCAAAAGTTACAAATGGGCGAAAATTCCCCTCAAACTTAGTTTTTTGTGACACGGACAGTGATATTTACAAATGGAGATATTTTCCTAAGAGAAAACTTGTGCATTTGTGTATTTTTTTCCTTTATATAAAGTTCTGGTCACAAAATCAACATGTATGGGGAATAATAGCCATCTAATATACTTAGGAGGCTTAAGCAATTTAAAAATAACACTTTTTACCCAGGGAAAAAAATCGTGGTGCATCTAACCTATATAATTCATTTTTTTGTCTGTCTGTCTGTCCGTCTGTCCGTCTGCATACGCTCGCTTCCGGGAATTTGGCTCTCGGACCGTGGGGTTCGCCGAGATTAAATTTTGCCTGTGGCACGCCCCCGGCCCGCGGTGAACTTAGGCATTTCGGATTTTTCGTCTCTAAACTTTAAATCGGACCGATTATCGATTTAGTGCGATTTCTCTTTATTTATTTATTTATTATTGCCGACCGGTACATGACGAAGCACGCTGTTGCGCATGCGCGAAGGCGGTTGCCCCTAGCAACGGGCGGTTGGCCCTGGCAACGGGCAGCAATGCCGTCGCTGCGGGGTGGATGCCATTTTTAATTCTTGTTAAAAATATGCGCACGTGACGCTGAGGTAAATTCATCAAAGTTTCACGTCTTCTTCACTCCCCCCCCCCACCCCAATGTGTGCAATTACTATTATAGGGTCGGTAGATAATAAAATGATAGCGATTAGACAGTATTATTCTAGTGCGGGGGGGGGGGNTAACGGCCCAGTACCAGCCTCGGCCGGGTGGGTAATCTAGGCGAGGCCGGAGGCTCTGCACGGTACTAGGCCTCGACACGCAACTCTGTCAGGCGACGACTTTGTGGTATAAACTCGATATACCCAGCGTTGCCCGGGGGAAAATACATTTAAAATCTTCTGAAAACTTTAAAACATAACATACCAATGAAAATGCAACTGTGTAATTAAAATTCTAAACCCGACCGCGCCAAGAATCGATTCTCTGAATCGCGAAAAGGAATAGAAGGTTGTAGATTCATTTAGAATCGCCCTATTCCCGTTTAATATAAGTTTGTTATAGAGTCGATATAAACTGCTACGAATGGGAAATATCCGGCGTTGACCGGGGCAAAAATATAATTAAAAACTCCTGAAAACTTTAAAACATAACATATCAATGAAAATAAAACTCTTTAAGAAAAAATGTAGCCCAAGCGCGAAAAAANGCGATTCTTTGCAATCGTTGCGAAGGAATCGAGGGTTGGAGATTACTTTAGAATCTCCCTATTCCCTTTTTAACAAACTGCGTGTCGCCAACAGACACACACATTCACACATTTAGCTTTTACATTTAACATACAAAACGTCAGCATGTACTGCTGTCATCATAGGCAAAAATATATACACCTTCACCACTCTCCTTCACCACTCTCCCTCACTCACCATCACCACTCACCCTCACCACTCACTATCTCTCACTATCACTCACCACTCACTATCACTGACCACTCACCACTCATACTCACCATCACCACTTACCCTCACAACTCACCCTCACCACTATTCCTCACTACTTACCCTCACCACTCTCCCTCACCAATCACCCTCAAGCATACTTGGCGACAAGTAAGTTTTAAAACGGGAATAGGGTGAGTGGTGGTGGTGAGGGTGAGTGTTGAGGTGAGTGGTTAGGGTGAGTAGTGAGTGGTGAGCGTGAGTGGTGAGCGTGACTGGGGAGGGTGATTGGTGAGGGTGAGTGGTGAGGGTGAATGGGGAGGGTGAGTGGCGGTTGTTAGTGGTGATTAGTGAGGGTGAGTGGTGAGGGTGAGCGTGAGTGGTGAGGTTGAGTGGTGAGCGGTGAGGGTGAGCAGTGAGGGTGAGTGGTGATTGGTGAGGGTGTGATTGTGAGGATCAGTGGTGAGGGTGAGTAGTGAGGGTGAGTGGTTGTTGTGAGGGTGAGTGGTTGTTGTCGAGAGGGTGAGTGGTGAGAGTGAGTGGTAAGAGTGAGTGGTGAGGGTGAGTGACGGTTGTGAGAGGTGATTAGTGAGTAGTGAGGGTGAGTGGTGAGGGTTAGTGGTGAGCATGAGTGATGAGGGTGAGTGTTGAGCGTGAGTGGTGAGGGTGAGTGGTGATTGTTGAGGGTGTGATTGGTGAGGATGAGTGGTGAGTGGTGAGGGTGAGTGGTGAGGGTGAGTGTGAGTGGTGATTAGTGAGGGGGAGTGGTGAGGGTCAGCATGAGTGGTGAGGGTGAGTGGTGAGTAGTGAGGGTGAGTGGTGAGGGTGAGTGGTGAGTGGTGAGGGTGAGTGGTGAGGAGAAGTGGTGAGGGTGAGTAGGTAAGGGTGAGTGGTGAGGGTGAGTGGGGAGGGTGAGTGGTGAGTGGTGAGGGTGNGGGTGAGTGGTGAGTGGTGAGGGTGAGTGGTGATGGTGATGGGTGAGTGGTGAGGGTGAGTGGGAGGGTGAGTGGCGGTTGTGAGTGGTGATTAGTGAGAGGTGAGTGGTGAGGGTGAGCGTGAGTGGTGAGGTTGAGTGGTGAACAGTGAGGGTGAGCAGTGAGGGTGAGTGGTGATTGGTGAGGGTGTGATTGGTGAGGATGAGTGGTGAGTAGTGAGGGTGAGTGGTTGTTGTGAGGGTGAGTGGTGAGGGTGCGTGGTAAGAGTGAGTGGTGAGGGTGAGTGACGGTTGTGAGAGGTGAGGGTGAGTGGTGAGGGTTAGTGGTGAGCATGAGTGATGAGGGTGAGTGTTGAGCGTGAGTGGTGAGGGTGAGTGGTGATTGTTGAGGGTGTGATTGGTGAGGATGAGTGGTGAGTAGTGAGGGTGAGTGGTGAGGGTGAGTGGTGAGGGTGAGTGGCGGTTGTGAGTGGTGATTAGTGAGGGGTGAGTGGTGAGGGTCAGTGAGTGGTGAGGGTGAGTGGTGAGGGTGTGATTGGTGAGGGTGAGTGGTCAGGGTGAGTGGTGAGAGTGAGTGGTGAGGGTGAGGGTGAATGGTGGTGATGGTGAGTGTGAGTGGTGAGGGTGAGTGTGAGGGTGAGTGGTGATGGTGAGGGTGAGTGGTGAGGGTGAGTGGTGAGTGGTGAGGGTGAATGGTGAGGGTGAGTGGTGAGTAGTGAGTGGTGAGGTGAGTGGTGAGGGTGAGTGGTGAGGGTGAGTGGTGAGGGTGAGTGGGGAGGGTGAGTGCGGTTGTGAGTGGTGATTAGTGAGGGTGAGTGGTGAGGGTGAGCATGAGTGGTGAGGTTGAGGGTGAACAGTGAGGGTGAGCAGTGAGGGTGAGTGGTGATTGGTGAGGGTGCGTGGTGAGGATGAGTGGTGAGTAGTGAGGGTGAGTGGTTGTTGTGAGGGTGAGTGGTGAGGGTGCGTGGTAAGAGTGAGTGGTGAGGGTGAGTGACGGTTGTGAGAGGTGATTAGTGAGTAGTGAGGGTGAGTGGTGAGGGTTAGTGGTGAGCATGAGTGGTGAGTGTTGAGCGTGAGTGGTGAGGGTGAGTGGTGATTGTTGAGGGTGTGATTGGTGAGGATGAGTGGTGAGTAGTGAGGGTGAGTGGTGAGGGTGAGTGGTGAGGGTGAGTGGTGGTTGTGAGTGGTGATTGTGAGGGTGATGGTGAGGGTGAGTGTGGTGAGTGGTGAGGGTGAGTGGTGGGGTGAGGGTGAGCAGTGAGTGTGAGCAGTGAGGGTGAGTGGTGATTGGTGAGGGGTGATTGGTGAGGATGAGTGGTGAGTGGTCAGGGTGAGTGGTTAGTGGTGAGGGTGAGTGGTGAGTAGTGAGGGTGAGTGGTGAGCGTGACTGGTGAGGGAGAGTGGTGAGGGAGAGTGGTGAGGGTGAATGGTGAGTGGTGAGTGGTGAGGTTGAGTGGCAAGTGGTGAGGATGAGTGGTGAGGNGTGATTGGTGAGGATGAGTGGTGAGTAGTGAGGGTGAGTGGGGAGGGTGAGTGGCGGTTGTGAGTGGTGATTAGTGAGGGGTGAGTGGTGAGGGTGAGGTTGAGTGGTGAGGGGAGGTTGAGTGGTGAGGGTGAGTGGTGGTGGTGAGGGTGAGCAGTGAGGGTGAGTGGTGAGGATGAGTGGTGGTGGTGAGGGTGAGTAGTGAGGGTGAGTGGTGAGCGGTGAGGGTGAGTGGTTGTTGTGAGGGTGAGTGGTGAGGGTGAGTGGTTATTGTTGAGGGTGTGATTGGTGAGGATGAGTGGTGAGTAGTGAGGGTGAGTGGTGAGTGGTCAGGGTGAGTGTTGAGGGTGAGTGGTGAGTGGTGAGGGTGAGTGGCAGTTATGAGTTGTGATTAGTGAGGGGTGAGTGGTGAGGGTGAGCGTGAGTTGTGAGGTGAGCAGTGCGGGTGAGTGGTGAGGGTGAGTGGTGAGGGTGAGGGTGAGAGAGTGGTTAGTTTTGAGGGTGAGTGGTGAGGTTGAGTGGTGAGGGTTAGTGGAGAGTGGTGAGTGGTGATTGGTCAGTGGTGATTGGTGAGGATGAATGGTGAGTAGTGAGGGTGAGGTTGAGTGGTGAGGGTGAGTGGTGGTTGTGACGGTGAGTGGTGGGGTTAGTGGTGAGGGTGAGTGGTGAGGCTGAATGGTGAGGGTGAATGGTGAGAGTGAGTGGTGAGGGAGAGTGGTGAGGGAGAGTGGTGATGGTGAGTGGCGAGGGTGAGTGGTGAGGGTGAGTGGTGAGGGTGAGTGGTGAGGGAGATTGGTGAGGGAGATTGGTGAGTGGTGAGGATGAGTGGTATGGGTGAGTTGTGAGTGGTGAATGGTGAGGGTGAATGATGGGTACAGTCAATATGCACTGCTGTAATCATAGCAGGTACACCACAGTATGTACTGCTCTCATCAGAGCAGGCACCACCACAGTATGTACTGCTGTCATCATAGCAGGTACCACCACAGTATGTACTGCTGTCATCATAGCAGGTGCCACCACACTCGGTATGTACTGCTGTTATCATACCAGGTACCACCACCACAATATGTACTCCTCTCATCATAGCAGATACCACCACAGCAGTATGCACTGCTGTAATCAAGCAGGTACCAACACAGCAGTATGCACTGCTGTCATCATAACAGGTACCAACACAGCAGTATGCACTGCTGTAGTGTAGCAGGTACGACCTCAGTCGGTATACACTGCTGTAGTGATAGTAGATACTGCTATCGAGTTGGTGGATACCGCTATAGTAAATACTAAAACAGTGAGTATATACCACTACAGTCAGTCAATACTGCTACAGTCAGTATATACTACTATACAGTCAGTACATACTACCACGGTAAGTAGCTACTAGAGTCAGTAGATACTATTGTAGAGTGAGTAGATACTGCTATAGATTTTGTAGTTACTACTATAGTCAGTGGATACAACTATAGAGTCAGCAGATAATATATAGTTAGTCGTTACGAGTATATAGTCGGTAGATACTACTGTAGGCCAGTAAATACTACTATGGTCAGTAGTTATTACAGTCACTAAATACTACTACACAGTCAGTAGCTACTACTGGCTCAGTAGATACTATGGTACAGTCAGTAGATACTACTACAGAGTCAATAGATACCACTTCCTCTGTTGTATGTAAGGTGTTGTTAGTATATATATCTACGAGGGGTAAAGATATTTTTGAGGGGGTGGGGGGGGGGAGACCACAATTTTAGGAAACCTTTTGACATCAACTATTTACCCCACACTTTCGACAACTTTTTGGACTTGTGAAAGTGTGGGGGTCGCTAGCCCCCGAGATCCCTCCCTCGATAATGCTAACGGCCGGGCTAGCATCATCAATCGCCCCCCCGCTGCTAAGCGAACCGCTGCTAAGTTCCTCACCCATGGTGTGGGAGCCGTCGCCCGAGGGTTCCACTCCACCGCGGGTCCGCGTAGCAGGCATGGTTAATTACGTACGCGCACACCCACACACACAGCTCTGTACGGCACTCACTCTTGCGCTTCTCTGCGCCGCGCTGGCCGCTCACGTTACAATCGCGCACCTGGGGTACGCCGATTTCGCACGACGAGAGCTTACGCATACACCGTACCACACGCGTTCCCACACGCTCACACTGCACGACAAGATCACGCGAGACCACGCTTCGCTATTAATGATTTATTACCTGATAACTAATGTTGAATTAGTGAGTCGACGAGGCTGGCCTATTCCACTAAACCGGCACCTATTCCCTATTTATCGCTATGATTCTAATTCACCTTCTTACTCACTGTTAAGTGTCCACGGCGGTCCGCTGATCCTTGTGTTAACCGCGTGCCTCGGTGCGTCGCACGGACGTCCGGGTCGCTGGCTCGAGCTGCGTCTGGTCGCCTGGCGCTGGAGTAAGAGAGCGATTTCCCCTCTGCGCTCCTCTATTTATCCCCCTACCTCCAAAGGGGATGCTGCGCTGAACAATGGGCTCGTGCACCCCAAGCCCGCGCACGGCAGTCCCCAGGCGCTGTTGATATGCTAATCAGTGAGCGACGTTGGCGGCGTACATCCTAATTACTCCCTTACCCTTCCTAACAATGGGGCCTGCGCGCTCAAGCGCAATTATCCCAACCCTCCATGACTATGCGCAACAGCCCCTGTGACCCGCTATTCATGCTGTCCCGTGCCTCCCCTGCTTGCCCCGTCGACCCGTGGGAGTGTGTGTGGGGGGAAATGCGCCTCAACCGCGGTGGCCGAATGCCCCACGCCGCGACCACACCATATTAAGGCCGGCCGCAGCGCCGCGGTGCCACGTAGCACGGGGGAGGTCATCCAATTCCCTGATCGCCGGAAACCGTGAGAATTAATCCCGATAAGGGTCTCTCGGATAAAAACCGGTCGGCCAGGCGACCTCCCTCGGAGCTCTATGGGGGGGGGAATGAGTGCGGGTGTGTTCATGTGAGGTGAGGTGAGGGGGACGCGGGGTCGGCTCCGTTGCTTGGTGGTGGCGAGGTCGGGGATTTGGTGCCTGCCGAACGGCTTCGTGGCGGCGGCATCACATAGCCCCCGAGGTGCCAGTCCCTGTCCCGGGTTGACTGGAGCACCTCGCTTGGCCGCGCCCACGAGGAAACGTTGCGGGGTCCGGGGGATCTGTCCGGACCTGGTGGCTGGCCTCGGGGCGGGTGGTTCCGTCCTCTGTAGCTCCTGCGGCGGTCTCCTCCTCCACTCCAGCAGCTCTCCCCGTCCTCCGGCACCTGTGGGCTGGGGCACAAACTCAGCCGTGGAAGGGTTTAGCGGCCGTCGTCTGCGCCGTCTCCGGACTGGATCGGGCGTCTCTGGGGCCCGGCGGGGCCCATGTAGTGTGCGAGGCCCCCCAACACGAGGGGTGCGGGTACTCCGGGATTTCGGGGCCTTCGGGTGACGGGGTTCTCTCTCGCCGGGGCCGCTTTCCACGGTTTTAAGCGGCGGACATTGACCACCGTCTCTCGACCCCTCTCCCCGCCATCAATTAGTACCGTCCAGGGGAGATCTGTCGCACCACGGTCCAGGGTCCCCGCCAGTAGGTCGTCAGTTTCCCCACCTGCCCGGCTCCGACGCGAGGGGTGTGTAGCCACACCTTAGCGCCTGTCAGGAATAAGGGGGGTTCCATGCGGGGTCGGGTGCCCTGTTCCTGCCGCCGATGCGCGGCTTCCCCTTGCGGGTATGCTCGGCCTCGGGCTTCTCGCAGGGTCTCCAACAGGTGTTCCACGGGGCGGCTTCCCTCCTCCGGCTGGGGGAAGGGACGCCGAATAGCAGATCTGCGGGTAAACGAGACTCACGGCCGAACATCATTAAAAACGGGTTTGTCCCGTCGACGTGTGTACGGTGGTGGCGTAGGCGAAAAGGGCGTAGGGGAGGTGTTCGTCCCAATCCGTTGATTTGCGGCCGCCATACGTTTGAGTTTCCCCGCTAAGGTCTGATTCATGCGCTCCACCATACCGTTCGCCTGGGGGTGGTACGCTGTGGTTTCGGTC
Source organism: Lethenteron camtschaticum (assembly GCA_018977245.1). Taxonomy (NCBI): domain Eukaryota; kingdom Metazoa; phylum Chordata; class Hyperoartia; order Petromyzontiformes; family Petromyzontidae; genus Lethenteron; species Lethenteron camtschaticum. The sequence goes on along the minus strand of WFAB01001401.1, from coordinate 38,595 downwards.
CTTCTGGATTCCGAACTCTCGGCACAGTGCCTGGAACAACTCGGCCTCGAACTCGCTACCCTGGTCGGTGAGGACTCGTTCTGGATCCCGTGCTTAAGTACGTAGTGTTCACAAATGCCCGGCCACCACCAAGGCCGTTTTATCAGGGATGGCCACTGCCACGGGGTAGCGGTGAAATACTCTACTGCGACTAGGATATATTGGTTGCCTCGATGGGATTGCGGGAATGGCCCTGTAGGTCGATCCCGACCGCTGATTCGTGCGGCTGACGCGGAACGGCCTTAGGGGTACCTGGTATCGTGCCGGTTTCGGCCCGCACTGCTGACAGGCGCGGCAGCCCTGTACCCAGGCCGCCACGTCTTGTGCCAATTTGGGCCAGAGATACTGGCGACGCAGGGTCTCTCGAGTACGTCGTTCCCATCATGGCCCCCGAGTGGGTGGTCATGCACCAACCGTAGCAGCTGGGGTCGCACCTGGGCAGGAACACAGATGCACCCCGGCTGGCCGGCCTCGGTTAACTCCCGTACCACTCCGTTCTGCACACACAACCGGGCATACAAACCGCTCCAGGGTCCTGGTAGGGCGCTCTTTTCCTCCGCCAGTGCCGCCTCCACTGCCGCCAGATCCGGATCTCTGCTGCTGGGTCTGTCTCAGCTGCTCTCGTCGTTTAGGCCCGGGAAGGCGCAGCCGACGTCCTCCTGGATCCGTCCGATCGGGTCCGAGCCGCGGGTCCCGCGCTTGCCGGGCGGTCGACGGGATCCTCAGTGCCACCTGTGAGGGTCTCTGTGGCGCACACTGCACTCTCTCTCGCTGGGGGGGTCAGTGGCCGCGGCCTCTCGGGGGTCCGTTGCCTGCCGGCAGCGTCCCCCCGTGAACACGGGCAGGCCTCCTCCGCCGCGTCTCGGCGTACACCGTGGGTCGCCTCGACAAGGCGTCCGCGTTTGCATGCGTCCGGCCAGCCCGATACTCGATTTGCAGGTTGTACTCCTGCAACTGCGCCAACCACCGGGCCATCTGCCCCCGCGGCTCCTTGAATGTAAGAAGAAACTGCAGAGCATAATGGTCAGTGCGGACGCGACATCTCCTGCCGTACAAATACGGCCGAACTGTTGCATGCGAAAATCACGGCGTACAACTCTTGGCGGTCACGCAATAGTTCAGCTCGGCCCCACTCAAGGTCCGGCTGGCGTACGCGATGACTCGTTCCGTTCCATCCTGTACCTGTGACAACACCGCGCCCAGCCCGCTGCTGCAGGCGTCGGTGTCCAAAATAAAATCGGTGGTAAAATCGGGGAAAGCGAGGGTGGGGGCGTGGGTGAGGTGATCTTTGAGAGTGGTGAAGGCCGTCTGGCAGGCCCCGTCCACTGGTAGGGGTGCTTAGGGAGGTGAGTTGGGTGAGGGGGCGTGCAATCTCTCTGAATCCCTTTACAAATCGACGATAATAGGTGGCAAGCCCCAAAAATGATCTGATCTCCGTCAGATTCCTTGGCCGTGGCCACTCCACTACGGCGCGTACCTTCTCCGGATCGGTGTGCACGCCTGTCTCGCTGACGCGATGCCCGAGGTACCCCACCTCGCGTTGTGCGATGTAACACTTACGTGGCTTGAGCTTGAGATGAGCCGCTCGCAGTCGCTGGAACACCTCTCGAAGCCTGGACCAATGCTCAGACAAAGATCTACTGAACACTATCACATCGTCCAAGTAAATCAGGCACTGTTCCCATTGCAAGCCCGCATCACCAACTCCATCAGCCGCTGGAACGTCGCGGGCGCATTGGTGAGTCCGAACGGGAGTACTCGAAACTCGAATAGCCCCATCGGGGTGGTGAATGCGGTTTTCGGCCGATCCTCCTCCGCCATCTCCACCTGCCAGTACCCGGACGCGAGATCGAGGGTGGAAAAATATCGCGCTCCGGCGAGGCTGTCGAATGTGTCGTCGATGCGGGGTATGGGAAAGGCATCGCCGAGCGTGACTGCATTTAGTTTACGGTAATCGACGCAGAACCGGGTTGACCCATCCTTTTTCGTTACTAGTACCACTGGGGCTGACCAGGGCTCGCGAGGGCTGAATTATGTTATCGCGAAGCATGTCCCCAACTGCCTTTTTGATTTGGGCGCGTTCGGGTGCGCCCACTCGGTACGCAGGGAGTTTGATGGGTCGGGCTGCACCGGTGTCAATTTGGTGCTTAACAAGATCGGTCCGACCCACGTCCGAGTCGTGTTCACTGAATACGTCGGCATACTCCCGCAGTAACTCGCGCAGCCGATCGCCCTCTCCCTTAGGTAAATCCGCCCATGGTACATGTAACGCGTCGAGCAGGGGAACGACTCGGCTCGGGGAGTCGGGCCGACTCGCCAGGCCAGGTCCTGGTCACCCTCAGGACGACCGGGTCTTCAGCCCAGAGTGCGAACACCGAGTCGTTAGAGTGGCGTGCGTGCAGGGGGTGTACGGTGGCTATCGGGGTGCGCCGTCGCAGTATCGCTGGGGTATTGTGGGGGTTAAACATCCGCATAAACAATCGGTCCCATCTGCGTTTACCAACGTGGCGGATCCCACTATCCCATACCGTTTTGCCAACTCCGGTGAGGAGTTAGCATTACCTCTCCTGATGGTCGGAGCGCGGGGTCGGTGGAGGATGTTGCCACCGCACCAGCATCTCGGTGAGCGGCCCGATGGTGACTGCCGTTGCCAGGATAGCGGCCACAGGTGCGAAGCGGGGCGCGTCGGTTCTCGTCCCAGGAACGGTATCCGCTCGCCGTTGCTCTCCATGGTGGCGCATCGCTGGCGGGGTTGCACGTTGAGTCCCAGCCGTTCTAAGAGGTCGGTACCTGCGATACACTCGTGACACAACGCACTCGACACGTAGAACTCCTGGGTGCACACCTGACTGCCTATGCGGACCTCTAGGGTGCCTCTCCCCAGCAGCCCCATTCCGGCTCCGCTCGCCGTGTGCAGCGCGCGGTCCGGTGCCTGCAGGTGACGCACGTCGACCCCGATCGCGCTGCAGTGCGCTGCGCTCACGAGCGAGGCCACCGCCCCGTGTCCAGCAGGATTCGGGTACGCACTCCGTTAACCTCCCCTTCCACCAGCGACGTGGCCCCCGTGATCCCCGCCACCAGCTCCCGTAGCCAGTCGCCAGGAGTCACCGTTTTCGTGGGCGTTGTTGCTGGAACCTGTGTGGAGATCACTCGCTCGCCATTATTCTCATTATCGTCTATTTGTATCGGGACCGCGTCGATTGCACCCCTAGTTGGTCCGCTCACTAGGAGGCGTTTGGAGTTTAACCCCGCGCCTGCCTAGCTCGGGTGATTTCAGGACAGTCTCTCACTAGATGCCCTCGGCGATCGCACATATAACATGCCCGGGGAGGGGGGGCGGCTCCGTAGCGGGTCCCCTGTCCGCTCCTCTCCTCCCCAGTACGCAGTTGTCCAAAATCGGACTCTAATTGGGACACCCTCCCGGCTAGTCCCCTACTGTCGAGCGTAGTTCACCCATCTCAGACTGGAGGGTCTTCATATTTTTATTTGCGTCCTCGCGTACCTGGGTTACCTGGCCGGAGACATCCTTTATACCCGTTTGTATACCGGCAACCCATCCCGGGGTTGTCTCGCGGGACACTGGAGGCTCTCTTTCCCGGCCCCTTACCGTCCTCGCGAGCTCCTGTTCCTCCTCCTCGTCTTCCGAGAGCAGGCTCGCAATGGCGCGCTCTCGTCCAGCCCCTGGAGCTGCGCGCGTTCGCTGTGAATTCTTTCACACTTACGTGCGCGCTCGACAAGGGTGTTAAAGGGAAGACGTGGGCAGCTCATGTCTGGCTGCCACCACGCCGTGCGAGACAGGTACCGCTGGATTTTCTCGGCGGCCAGTTCCTCAATAACATCAGTTGCGTACCCGGGCGTGCGATCTTTGTTAACTCGCGCACATCCTCGGCGTAATCACGTAGATCTTCGCCAGGTTGGCGCCGGCGCGCCTCTAAGGCCGATTTTGCTTCCTCCTCGTCACGCGTGCCAAACCGCTGATCGAGTCGGCGCATCAGCTCCTCTAGCTGTGTCTGTGCGCTCGCGGGTAACGCTTCTACAAATCGGCTGCCCGCCCATCAAGATTCATATTAAGTTGACGTACTGCCTGCGCGTCCGTCCACCCATTAATTTCCTTGGCCCCTAAGAGATTGCGGGCGAATGCCTTCCACGAAGGGGCCCCCGGCCGGTAAATATTAGTCTTATTTTAGCGTGAGGTAACGCGGGGTCCATCCCACTTCTGACACCAATTTGTGGGGTCGCTAGCCCCGAGATCCCTCCCTCGATAATGCTAACGGCCGGGCTAGCATCATCAATCGCCCCCCGCTGCTAAGCGAACCGCTGCTAAGTTCCTCACCCATGGTGTGGAGCCGTCGCCCGAGGGTTCCACTCCACCGCGGGTCCGCGTAGCAGGCATGGTTAATTACGTACGCGCACACCCACACACACAGCTCTGTACGGCACTCACTCTTGCGCTTCTCTGCGCCGCGCTGGCCGCTCACGTTACAATCGCGCACCTGGGGTACGCCGATTTCGCACGACGAGAGCTTACGCATACACCGTACCACACGCGTTCCCACACGCTCACACTGCACGACAAGATCACGCGAGACCACGCTTCGCTATTAATGATTTATTACCTGATAACTAATGTTGAATTAGTGAGTCGACGAGGCTGGCCTATTCCACTAAACCGGCACCTATTCCCTATTTATCGGCTATGATTCTAATTCACCTTACTCACTGTTAAGTGTCCACGGCGGTCCGCTGATCCTTGTGTTAACCGCGTGCCTCGGTGCGTCGCACGGACGTCCGGGTCGCTGGCTCGAGCTGCGTCTGGTCGCCTGGCGCTGGAGTAAGAGAGCGATTTCCCTCTGCGCTCCTCTATTTATCCCCCTACTCCAAAGGGATGCTGCGCTGAACAATGGGCTCGTGCACCCAAGCCCGCGCACGGCAGTCCCAGGCGCTGTTGATATGCTAATCAGTGAGCGACGTTGGCGGCGTACATCCTAATTACTCCCTTACCCTTCCTAACAATGGGGCCTGCGCGCTCAAGCGCAATTATCCCAACCCTCCATGACTATGCGCAACAGCCCCTGTGACCCGCTATTCATGCTGTCCCGTGCCTCCCCTGCTTGCCCGTCGACCCGTGGGGTGTGTGTGGGGGAAATGCGCCTCAACCGCGGTGGCCGAATGCCCCACGCCGCGACCACACCATATTAAGGCCGGCCGCAGCGCCGCGGTGCCACGTAGCACGGGGGAGGTCATCCAATTCCTGATCGCCGGAAACCGTGAGAATTAATCCCGATAAGGGTCTCTCGGATAAAACCGGTCGGCCAGGCGACCTCCCCTCGAGCTCTATGGGGGGGGGGGGAAATGAGTGCGGGTGTGTTCATGTGAGGTGAGGTGAGGGGACGCGGGGTCGGCTCCGTTGCTTGGTGGTGGTGAGGTCGGGGATTTGGTGCCTGCCGAACGGCTTCGTGGCGGCGGCATCACATAGCCTCTTGTATATTTGTTGGTGGAGAAATGTACAAACAGCCCACACGTGGTGCATCCATCGCATCAGCCCGAGTCCATCCAAAGTTCTGGCTCCTCATGGCGCCTCATGTCATACATAACCCCTCTCAGACTCCCTGCCTCCGGAGGTCATCCCAAGATTGTGTGAGCACATGTTCTTAATTGCCCCAAGGTGTGGTGTGTGTCGCGATGTTTATTGTGAAACGGCCTTCCTCTTTAGGTCGTCTCATCCTTAAAATGAATTCCTGCTGCACCATGCAATGACAGCCACTGGGAAGACAAAGGCGGTCGGTGTGGCTTGGTTGTTATCATTACGTTTTACATGCTTATCCCTGACCATATGGCGTAATAGTAGTTAATAAAATATATAAAATGGTCGTAATTAGTGTTTTNACCTGAGCTACATATAACAGTCCATTATATCAAGTTAACGTTTAATACCATATGTTTGAAAATTTCCTAGAAGGTGGTGGTCAATCAGAACTTTACAACTTTTCCAAACCAAGGCTTGTGAATAATTAACCTCCAGATGCCAAGTATCTTTTGTATGGGGACACTGCCGAAGTAGTAGGGGTGGCCTCTGTTGTCTCAAGAGGAGTTCACAAGCCTCAGTTACTGAGACTTTTTTAGAACACGCTAAATCCAGGTTAAAGAAAAAAAGATAACTTACATAAAAAAATAGGCAATATATCACTCTTGAATATATTTTTTTGGGAATGGCATATATACAACACCACGCAACAACGGCCATTCGCCACTAAGTGGCGGTGACGTCACCACGACGCTTGTGCCAGGCTATGTGCACCTTGAGGCCACGTGAAGTGTCGAACGCCCGCTGGCAGGTTACGGGGCAGACCCTGCAGGTGCCACGGGTCGATTAACTGAGATGACTGGCTGCTGCACCACCTGTGCCCCTACTGTGCCAACTTGCTGTGCTTTAGACACCCGGCGCTCCGCTCGTTGTTGTGAGCATCGCTGCTCTGCCCTCCGTTGTTGTTGGAGGGCGACTGCCTCCAATTGCCCAGTAGCGTCCTTCACGAGCCTCCTCCACTGAGGCCGATCTTGACACTGCTGGTATCAGTCATCGGCAAGTTCACTCAGCTCCACATCCTCCTGTACCACATCACTCCATCTCTTCTCGAGCCCGTGCCACGCTCGTTTAGCCCCCTCGATCCGGCCGAACAAAAGCTGTTTGGCATGCGGTGGCTGGCATGCGGGCTACACGGCCCAGTCAACACAGCCTTGGCTGCCGGAGGAGCTCACCGATGGGACTTTGCCCAGATTTTTCGAGGATTTGAGCTCCTCACACAATCCAGCCTGGTTAAACCCAGGATGGATCATAGGCAGACCAGCCTAAATGTTTCTAGTCATAATCAACATTTTTGGGTTAGATTGCGTTATTTATAAATGTGTCGTAATCCTCCACCACCCGACACGGCCAATCAGCAAAAAAGTGTCACGTTGACAAGACTTTAGCCCACCGGTGTGTTGAAGCGTGAAACCACAACATTTACAATTTTTGAGTAGTACGACGTTTCGCTGGTAATTGCATCCAGCATCATCGGGCAATTCGCCAGAATGGCGAGGGGCTCTGCTCTTGCTCCCGGTCTTACATAGAGCAGCAGCAGGGTGACGTCATCATTAACTCATCAGGTGCAACGATTTGAGGCGGAGGGGGGATTATTGTAATTATATACTAGATTAGTAATCAGGCTGTTGTTACGATGTGAGTTGTAGATTAGTAATCAGTTGTAATGTGCTTTATTGTAATTATATGTTACGCTAGTAATCAGTTAATTAGTATGTTTCCCCTATAAGGAATTGTAATATGTATTATTTAATAATACGCTTCCAGGCCGCACTAAGCCTGTAGCTGTCTGAGCGGTTAAAGTTATTTCGGTTTCTCTCACTTTCAATGGATTCTCTAATTAGTCTTTGCCAGTAATAATTTAGCCTACGTGTTAAACTAAATGTTTTAACCGGCGAAGATGTTCCATTAGGGGGGATCCGTGTTTTGCAAGCGTAGAGAAGGGAGGGAATGACTGTGGCCGAGAAGACCACAAACTTCGTGTGGAGTGACAGACCAGGTAGCTTCCACACAGCATTACGCAACCGATGAAAAGAAAATGCCACTCGACTAATTCGGAGTGAGACCTCTGCTGTTAAACCGGAGCCGGTCATGAGCACACTGGCCAGGTATGGGAATCTCTCCAATCTCTCCACAACTGCCGCATCACCAATTGTGAATTGTGGGGGTGGATTGTCCGATGGTACAAAATACCCAGGCAGGTGCTTATTTTGGTGGGGCTGATGGTAAGGCCCCACCTCTTAGTGCCAAGCTCCAGGTTCAGCAGCAGTGCCTCCAACTCCTCCTCTGAGTGAGCAGCAATCACCAAGCATCGACATACATAACATGGTTGACCAAAGGGAGCCATCCCTTGACCGCACCCGGGCATCGATCAGCCTCCCATTGTATCTGTACCATATGGTAATTCCTCTGGTACAGCCATTAAAGGCTTCATGAACTATGGTCGAAAGATATGTTAAATAATGTGGGAGCCAGAGGACATCCCTGTCACACCCCAAGGTGTAGACTGTAGTGTATAGTGTAGTGTGTAGTGTATAGTGGTATAGTGTGTAGTGTATAGTGGTGTAGTGTATATTGTAGTGTATAGTGGTGTAGTGTAGTGTATAGTGTAGTGAATAGTGTAGTGTGTAGGTGCTGGCGAAGAACAAACTATGAACAACAGCAGCAACAAGCAGCAGCTTGAAAGAACTGTGTTTATTTATCTCCCCGTGGTGTCTGAATCACCCTCGTCGCTGAACCCCTGAACCCCTCCTGGACATCAAAGAGCTTTACAGCTCATGGATTTCCCTCCTCCCGCAGGAGACGCACAAAGACCTCGCAATGCTGTTTCAAATCTCGACTTAGCGCTTTGTTCGCGACCGCAGCGATTCATATTCTTTGGGTCTTTCGGCAAAGTCACGTAGATGGGCTCAAAGAAACAACAAAAAACAACAAGAACGACGACGTTTGGATCGCCGCCACGCCGAGCCGTGCTCTCTCCGCTGCTGGAATCGCGACAACGCAAGCCCAGCAGGCCCAGGGGCGGAGCCAGTGACGTCACGTGCTCTCAGCTGCACGTGACGTCAGAACCCGCGGGAGCGGATCTGACAGAGCTACCTCTGAGCTCCACTTCTATAAGTGACGATTGAATGGAACCCGCAGAAGTGGACACCACAGAACTACCTCTGAGCCCACTTCTAGAAGTGACGCTGGAATGGAACCCGCAGAATGGATCTGACAGAACTGCCTCTGAGCTCCACTTCTATAAGTGACGCTTGAATGGAACCCGCAGAAGTGGACACCACAGAACTACCTCTGAGCCCCACTTCTAGAAGTGACGCTGGAATGGAACCCGCAGAAGTGGATCTGACAGAACTGCCTCTGAGCTCCACTTCTATAAGTGACGCTTGAATGGAACCCGCAGAAGTGGACTCCACAGAGCTACCTCTGAGCTCCACTTCTAGAAGTGACGCTTAAATGGAACCCGCAGAAGCGGACGCTACAGAGCTACTGCTGAGCTCCACTTCTAGAAGTGACGCTAGAATGGAACCCGCAGAAGTGGACACCACAGAACTACCTCTGAGCTCCACTTCTAGAAGTGACGCTAGAATGGAACCCGCAGAAGTGGACACCACAGAACTACCTCTGAGCTCCACTTCTAGAAGTGACGCTTGAATGGGACCCGCAGAAGTGGACGCTACAGAGCTACCTCTGAGCTCCACTTCTAGAAGTGACGCTTGAATGAAACCCGCAGAAGTGGACACCACAGAACTACCTCTGAGCCCCACTTCTAGAAGTGACGCTTGAATGGGACCCGCAGAAGTGGACACCACAGAACTACCTCTGAGCCCCACTTCTAGAAGTGACGCTGGAATGGAACCCGCAGAAGTGGACACCACAGAACTACCTCTGAGCCCCACTTCTAGAAGTGACGCTGGAATGGGACCCGCAGAAGTGGACACCACAGAACTATCTCTGAGCCCCACTTCTATAAGTGACGCTTGAATGGAACCGCAGAAGTGGATGTCACAGAGCTACCTCTGAGCATGCTGGGTAAATTGCGTGGCAGCAGTCAAACCGAGAGTTTATTTCTCCCAGCTCGGGAGCAAAGCAGAATCAAGTGCATTGTGGTAACCGCGAGTGGCGAGGACAGCACCGCCACCCCCCCCCCCTGCAATACTTGACCCTGATTGGTCCACGCCATTTGGGGTCGTAGCGAAGCGGACCCCGATTGGTCGTCGAGTTTTACGGGGTGCGGTAACGAAGTCTCTGATTGGTCGCGGTGCTCGGGGTTGTAGTAACGGTGTCTCTGATTGATCGCGGTGTTCGGGGTTGTAGTAACGGTGTCTCTGATTGGTCGCGGTGTTCGGGGTTGTAGTAACGGTGTCTTTGATTGGTCGCGGTGTTCGGAGTTGTAGTAACGATGTCTCTGATTGGTTGCGGTGTTCGGGTTGTAGTAACGCTGTCTCTGATTGGTTGCGGTGTTCGGGGTTGTAGTAACGGTGTCTCTGATTGGTCACGTGTTCAGGGTTGTAGGAACGGTGTCTCTGATTGGTCGCGGTGTTCGGGTTGTAGTAACGGTGTCTCTGATTGGTTGCGGTGTTCGGGGTTGTAGTAACGGTGTCTCTGATTGGTCGCGGTGTTCGGGGGTTGTAGTAACGGGTCTCTGATTGGTCGCGGTGTTCGGGTTGTAGTAACGGGGTCTCTGATTGGTCGCGGTGTTCGGAATTGTAGTAACGGGTCTCTGATTGGTTGCGGGGTTCGGGGTTGTAGTAACGGGGTCGCTGATTGGTCGCGGTGTGGTCGGGTTGTAGTAACGGTGTCACATGCGCTGCACGGGCGTGAGGCCCAGGATGTGGAAGCAAGTCTCCATCACCATGGCGGTCGCCTCACACAGCAGCAGGCGGCTCATGTTCACCTTCACCACCTCACCTGGTGAGCGGTGGCGGGGGGGGTAGGGGGGGGGTGAGAAAGTGGGTAGGTGAGTGTGTGGGTGAGTGGGTGGGTGGGTGAGTGGGTGGTGGGTGAGTGGGTTGGTGGTGGGTGAGTGGGTGGGTGAGTGGGTGGGTGGTGAGTGGGTGGGTGAGTGGGTGGGTGGGTGAGTGGGTGGTGAGTGGGTGGTGGGTGAGTGGGTGGGTGAGAGAGTGGGTGGGTTGGTGGGTGGGTGAGTGGGTGGGTGAGTGGGTGGGTGAGTGGATGGGTGAGTGGGTGGGTGAGTGGGTGGGTGAGTGGGTGGGTGAGTGGGTGGGTTGGTGGTGGGTGAGTGGGTGGGTGAGTGGATGGGTGAGTGGGTGGGTGGTGGGTGAGTGAGTGGGTGGGTGAGTGGGTGGGTGAGTGGGTGGGTGAGTGAGTGAGTGGGTGGTGGGTGAGTGGGTGGGTGGGTGAGTGAGTGAGTGGGTGGGTGGGTGAGTGGGTGGGTGGNTGAGTGGGTGGGTGAGTAAGTGGATGGGTGAGTGGGTGGGTGGGTGAATGTGTGGGTGAGTGATTGGATGGGTGAGTGAGTGGGTGAGTGGGTGGGTGGGTGAGTGAGTGAGTGGGTGGGTGGATGGGTGGGTGAGTGAGTGGGTGAGTGTGGGTGAGTGAGCGGGTTAACAAGCACTCATTTCCACATCAGCCCACCTCTTCTCTAGCCCGTGTCACTCGCTCAACCACACTCATCCACGCACTGACCCACCGCTCCACCCACACCACCCACTCCACCCACCACACCACTCACCACCCACACCACCCACACCACTCACCCACCACCCACACCACCCATCACCACCCACCCACCCACCCACCACCCACCACCCACCCACACCACCCACCACNACCACCCACCCACCCACACCACCCACCCACCACCCACACACCCACCCACCCACACCACCCACCCACCACCCACACCACACCCACCACCCACACCACCCACCCACCCACCCACCCACACCACCACCCACACCACCACACCACCCACACCACCACCACACCACCCACCCACCCACCACACCACCACCCACCCACACCACCCACCACCCACCCCCCCACACCACACCACCNACCACACCACCCACCCACCACCCACCCCACCACTCACACCACCCACTCACACCACCCACCACCCACCCACCACCCACCCCACCACCACACCCACCACCCACCCACCCACCACCACCCACCACACCACCACCCACCCACCACACCCACCACCACCACCACCACCCACCACACCACCACCCACACCACCCACACCACCACCCACACCACCACCCACACCACCCACCCACCCACCCCGACCACCACCACCACNCACCCACACCACCCACNCACCNACCACCCACCACCNACCCACCACACCACCACCACCCACCCACCACCACCCACCACCCACTCACCACCCACCCACCCCACCCACACCACCCACCCACCCACCCACACCACCCACCCACCNACCACCACCCACCCACCCACACACCCACCCACCCCACCCACCACCCACCCACCCCACCACCCCACCCACCACACCACNCACACCACCCACACACACCACCNACCCACCCCCCCCACACCACCCACCCACCCACACCCCACCCACCACACCACCCACCTACCCCACCCACACCACACACTCACCNACCCACCCCACCACCCCACCCACCCACACCACACCACCCACACCACCACACCACCCCACNCCACCCACACCACACCACCACCCACCACCCACCCACCCACACCACCACACCACCACCTACCCACCCACACCACACATCCACCCAACCACCCCACAACCCACACCACCACCACCCACCACCCACCCACCACCCACACACCCACACCACCCACCCACACCACAACCACCCACCACACCACACCACTGCACCCACCACCCACACCACAAAACACCCCCACCACACCACCCACCACCCCCACCCACCCAACCCCACCCACCACCACCACCACCCACCACCCACCACACCACCACACCACTACACCCACACACCCACCCCACNACCCCACCACCACCCACCCACCCACCACACCACACCCACCACCACCACCACCCACCCACCACACCACCNACACACCACCACACCACCACCCCCNACCNACCCACCAACCACCCACACCACACCCTACCCACCCCAACCACCCACACCACACCCACCCACCCACCACCACCACCACACCACCACACCACCCACACACACACCAGCACCACCGACCCCACCACCCACACCACCACCACCCACCCACACCACCCACACCACCCACCACCCCACACCACAACCACCCCCCCCCCCNCACACCCACCCACACCACCNACACCCACCACACCACCCACCCACACCACNCCCCCACCCACCACACCACCCACACCACCCACCACACCACCACCACCCACCACCCACCACNCACCCACCCACCCCACCACCCACCACCCACCCACTCCCACCCACCACACCNACACACACACCACCACACACCCACCCACCACACCACNCACCCACCCACCCACACCACCACCACACCACCCACCCACCACCCACACACCCACATCACCACCCACACCACCCACNCACCACCCACCCACACCACCCACCCCTACACNACCCACCCCACACCACCCACACCACACCACCACCCCCCACCNACCCCACTNACACCACCCNACCCACACCACCCCACCACCCACCCCACCCCCCACACCACCNCACCACCCACACCACACCCACACCACCACACCCACACCACCACCCCACCCACACCACACAACCCACACCACACCCCGACACCACCCCACCACACCACCNACCCCACCCACACCACACACNCACCACCACCCACCCACCCACCCACACACACCACCCACACCACCCACACCACACCCCACACCACCCACCGCACACACCACCNACCCACCCACACCACACCACCNACACCACCCACACCACCCCCACCACCACCGAGCACCACACCACCACCCACCCACACCACACCACTNACCNACCCACCCCACCCACCCACACCCACAANCACCCACCACACCACCNACACCACCCACCCACACCACCCACCACACCCACCACCACACCACCCACCCACCCACNACCCACACNACTCACCCACCCACCCACACCACCCACACCACACACCACCCACCNNCACCCACACNACACCACCACCNACTACACACCACCACCACCCACCAACACCACANCACCCACACCACCCACCCACCCCACCCACCNACACCACCACACACACCACCCACACCCACCCACCNACCACCCACACNACCCAACCACCCACACCACACCACCCACACCACCTACCNACCNACCCACCCCACACCACACCACCNACCCACCACACCCCACACCACCNACACACACNACCACACCTACTACCCCCCCCACACCACACCATNCACCCNACCCACCCACCNACCCACCACCCACCCACACCCACACNCACACCACCCACCCACCCACCCACCCGCACCACCNACNNCACACCCNCTCCACACCCACCACCCACCAGCGCACACCACTCACCACACCACCCACACACTCACCCACCCACCACCNACACCACCCACCCACCACCCACACCACCCACACACCACCCACACCACCCCCACCCACACACCCACCCACCCACCCACCACCCNACACCACCCACACCACCCACCCNACCCACCCACCCACCACACCTACCCACCCACCACCACCACACCACCCCACCCACACCACCNACCCCCANCCACCCACACCACCCACCACCCACCCACCACCCNACCCCACCCACCCNACCCACCCACCCACCACACCACCCCACTCACACCACCCNACCCACACCACCCCACNACACCACCCACCCCCCCATGCCACACACCCACCCACCCACCNCACCCCNACCACCCACACCACNCCACCTACCCACCCACCCACACNACCACCCACCCACCCACCNACCCCCCACCACACCACCCACACCACCCACACACACCCACACCACCCACCNCACCACACCACCACCCCACCACNACTCACCACCCACCCACCCACACCACACACACCACCACACACCACCCACACCACCCACACACCCANACCACCCGCTCACAAACCCACACCACTCACCACCCACCCACCCACACCACCCACACCACACCCACCCCACTCACACCACCGACACACCACACCCACCACCCACCCACCACCCACACCCACCACCCACCANCACCCACACACCACACCACCCCCCACCCCACCACCCCACCAACACCACACCACCCACCACCCACACCACCACACCACCCACCCNCACACCACCCACCCACACACCACTCACCNACCNACACCACCNACACCCACCACCCCACCCACACACCCACACACACCACCCACCCCCCACCCACCCACCCACACCACCNACCCACCTACACCACCCACCCACCCNACCCCCCCACACCACCACCCCACACCACACCACACACACCACCNACCCACACCACCACCCACCCACCCACCNACCACACCACCCACACCACCACCCCCACCCACACCACCCACACAACCCACCCCACACACCCCACCCACCACCCACCACACCACCCACACCACACCACCCACACCACCCACACNACACACCCACCCACCCACACACACCACCACCCACCCACCCACCCACACCCACACCACAACCACCANCACACCACCCACCCACCCACACCACCCACACACACACCCACACCACCACCACCCCACCACCCACCCACCCACCCACCCACTCCCACACCATCACCACCACCCACCCACCCCTAACCCACCCACCCACCACACNACCACCCACCCACCCCCACAACCCCACCACCACTCACCACCCACCCACCCACCCACCCACCCACCCACCCACCCNACCCACCCACCCCACCCACACNACCCAACCACCACACCACCCACCCACACCACCCACCCACCCACACCACACCACCCACCCACCCACACCACCCACCCACCCACCCACCCACCCACCACCCACCCNCACCCACCCACACCCACNACACCACCCACACNCACACCCACCCACCCACCCACCCACCCCACCCACACCACCCACCCACCCACCCACCCACCCACACCCACCCACCCACCCACCCACACCACACCACACCACCACCCACACCACCCACCCACCCGCTCACAAACCCACACTCACTCACCCACTCACTCACCACCACCCACTCACTCACCACTCACTCACCACACCCACCACCCACCACTAGACACTCACCCACCACNCACTCCACACCACTCACTCACNCACTCACTCACCCACTCACTCACTCAACCACCCACCCACCAACCCACTCACTCACCCACCCACACCACACCCACTCCACCCACCCACACCACCACCCACCCGCCCTGTACCGGTGGTGCGATCCTTCTCCACGCAGTAGCAGGCATCGTAGAAGTCTGTGAAGGTCCCGGCGAGCTCGTACAGGAAGTCGCACAGCGTGTGCAGCTGCAGGTCGTCCGCCGTCCGGGCCAGCACCTCGGGCAGGCGCAGGATGGCGCGGCCAGCCGGCGCTCGCTGGCGTGACTGAGCGCCACGCCGCCGACGCGGCGAGCCTCGGAGCGCAGCTGAGCCGGATCCACGTGAGCGACTCGTGCTATCGAGCTGTGGGGAGGGGGGGGAGTTGAAGAGCTTTATAGCTCATCGGGTTTGCTCCTGTGGCATGAATGCAGTCGGAGTGTGAGATGGGGGGGAGGTGTGTGTCGGTGTGTCTGTGTGTGTCTGTGTGTGTGTCTGTGTTGTGTCTGTGTGTGTCTGTGTGTGTCTGTGTGTGTCTGTGTGTGTGCGTCTGTGTCTGTGTGTGTCTGTGTGCGTGTGTCACCGTATGTGAGTGTAGGCGTAGAGCAGGTACACGGCGGTGTGTGTGTATGTGTGTGTGTGTGTGTGTATGTGTGTGTGTGTCTGTGCGTGTGTGTGTGTGTCAGTATGTCTGTGTGTGTGTCTGTGTGTGTGTGTCACCGTATGCGAGTGTAGGCGTGAGCAGGTACACGGCGGTGTGTGTGTCTGTGTATGTGTCTGTGCGTGTGTGTGTGTCTCTGTGTGTCTGTGTGTGTGTCTCTGTGTGTGTGTGTCTGTGTGTGTGTGTCTATGTGTCTGTGTGTGCGTGTGTCTGTGCGTGTGTGTGTGTGTGTCTGTGTGTGCGTGTGTCTGTGCGTGGGTGTGTGCATCTGTGTGTGTGCGTCTGTGTGTGTGTCTGTGTGTGTGCTGTGTGTGTGTGTCTGTGTGTGTGTGTCTATGTGTCTGTGTGTGTCTGTGTGTCGTGTCTATGTGTCTGTGTGTGCGTGTGTCAGTGTGTGCGTGTGTCTGTGCGTGTGTCTGTGTCTGTGTGTGCGTGTGTCTGTGCGTGTGTGTGTGTGTGTCTCTGTGTGTGTGTCTGTGTGTGTGTGTCTATGTGTCTGTGTGTGCGTGTGTCTGTGTGTGTGTGTCTGTGTGTGCGTGTGTCTGTGCGTGTGTCTGTGTGTGTGTGTGTGTCTGTGTGTGCGTGTGTCTGTGTGTGCGTGTGTCTGTGTGTGTGTCACCGTATGCGAGTGTAGGCGTAGAGCAGGTACACGGCGGTGTTGCCGCGGTCGTCCAGCATCTTGGCGAACGAGAAGACGTAGTCGTTGGTGCGGCTGTGCGCCAGGTCGGCGTACTTGATGCAGCCAAACGCCACCGCACGGCGCGCCGCCTCCAGCTCCTCCGGCGTCAGCACCTGCACCACACGGCACACACACACAGACACACACACACAGACACACACACACACACAGACACACACAGACACACACACACAGACACACCGCACCGCACACCGCACCACACACCACACGCACACACAGACACACACACACACCACACCGCACACCGCACCGCACACACCACACACACAGACACACACACCGCACACCGCACACACAGCACACACAGACACACACACACCACACACCGCACACACCACACACACCGCACACACACACAGACACACACACCGCACCGCACACCCCACACACAGAAAAACACACATACACAGACACACAGACACACCACACACAGACACACACACACACACCGCACACAGACACACCGCACACACAGACACAGACACACACACCGCACACACACACCACACACAGACACACACACACACACCGCACACACACACACCACACACACACCCACACACCGCACACACACACACCACACACACACACCACACACACCCACACACACACACACGCACACAGCACACACACGCCCACACACACACACCCACCCACCCACACCCACACACACACCAACACACCAGCAACACCACACACACACCACACACACACACCACACACACCCACACACACACACCGCACACACACACCCACACACACCACNACACCACACCCACACCACACACACACCACACACACACGCCGCACCACACCGCACCACACCGACACACACCGACAGAGCATGTGTTCAAGCTGGCTGAGAAAAAGCGACAGGCCCACTCTCATCGGCTACAGCATCCCACGCCAGAGAATGGAAGGTTTGGAGAGCCGTGAGGCGCTGCAAGGATGGGTGGTGGTCGCGGAGCTGAGGAGATGGAGTCAGTGGCCCGCGATCACAAATCCTATTTAACTCATCAAAAAAGTAACCTGCAGCGCCACTCATATTACCATCATTAGGGGAAAAAAAGGTGATCCAATCTCCGACCCCAGGAAGAGGTTTGCAGATTTGCTGAGCATTTCTGTGAAGTCCTGGGGGAGGGAAAATCTCTCAGCCAGGAAAACATCATGGCACAAAGTGGGGATAACCCTGCTGAGGCTGCGGTGCCTCAAATATTGAAAGAGGTCACCCCTGTGAGTGGCTGGCCGAGGTGCCATCTGTTGAGGAAGTACTGAAGGCGATCCAGAGTCTGAGACCAGGAAAGGCACCGGGCAGAGATGGTCTCCCAAGCGAAATGCTGAGGGAGGGTGGCGTTTGTGCACAGACTGCCCTATATGACATCATAACAACAGGCTGGACCGCTGGACGGGTACCGCAGGATTGGAAGGATGCCCTGGTGGTCCCCTCTTTAAGAAGGGGACCGCACAGACTGTAACAACTACAGGGGCATCTCACTCCTCAGTGTGCCTGGAAAGGTCCTGGAAAAAATTATTCAACATCGCCTTGCCAGGCACGCTGAGGAGAGGCTTGCGGAACCCCAATGCGGTTTCAGGAAAGGGTGGTCCTGCACAGATGCCATATTTTCTGTCCGTCTGCTACAGCAGAGGTGTAGGGAATTCCAACAAGACCTTTGCTTTATTGACCTGGTCAAGGCTATGATACCATCAGTAGGCCTGGGCTCTGGCTGTTCTTCGTGCTTTCGGAGTCTCTGACCTCTGCTCACGATCATTAAGGACCTTCATGATGGTGAGCGGCCCGGGTAAAACTACGTGGCCGGAGTCGGAGCCTTTCCCTGTACACCTTGGGTGCAACAGGGATGTCCTCTGGCTCCCACATTATTTAACATCTATTTCGACTGCGTAGTTCGTGAAGCCTTCAATAGCTGTACCGGGGTTTCCATTTGTACAGATATAATGGGAGGCGTCCGGGTGCGATCAAGGGATGGCTCGCTATTGGTCAACCACGTTATGTATGCCGATGATTTGGTAATAGCTGCTCATTCAGAAGAGGAGTTGGAGACGCTGCTGCTGAGACTGGAGCGTGCCACTAAGAGTGGGGCCTTACCATCAGCCCCACCAAAACTAAGCACCTGCCTGGGTATTTTGTACCATGGACACTCCGCCCCCACAACTCCAAATCGGTGATGGGGAAGTTGTGGAGAGAGTGGAGAGTTTCCCATACCTGTAACGCTGTGTGGAAGCTACCTGGTCTGTCGCTCCGCACGAAGCTTCAGGTCTTCTCGGCCACGGTCATTCCCTCCCTTCTCTACGCTTGCGAAACGTGGACCCCTCTAATGGAGCATCTTCGCCGGTTGGAAACATTTAGGCTGGCCTGCTTACGATCCATCCTGGGTTTAACCAGGCTGGATTGTGTGAGCTCACAAATCCTTGAAAGATCTGGGTAAAGTCCCATCGGTGAGCTCCTCCGGCAGGCAAGGCTGCGTTGGCTGGGTCATGTAGCCCGCATGCCCAGCCACCGCATGCCTAAACAGCTTTTGTTCGGCCGGATCGAGGGGCTAAACGGGCGTGGCACGGGCTAGAAAGAGATGGAGTGATGTGGTACAGGAGGACGTGGAGCTAAGTGGACTTGCCGATGACTGGTACCAGCGGTGTCCAGATCGGCCTCTGTGGAGGAGGCTCGTGAAGGACGCTACTGGGCAGTTGGAGGCAGTCGCCCTCCAACAACAACGGAGGACGAAGGAGCGACGCTCACAACAACGAGCGGAGCGCCGGTGGCTAAAGCACAGCAAGTTGGTACAGTAGGGGGCACAGGTGGTGCATCACCAGTCATCTCGGTCAGTCGACCCGTGGCACCTGGGTCTGCCCCGTGACCTCCTGCCAGCGGGCGTTCGACACTTCACGTGGCCTCAAGGTGCACTTGGCCTGGCACAAGCGTCGTGGTGACGTCACCGCCACTTAGTGGCGAATGGCGGTTGTTGTTTTGTTCTATACGTCTGCTACGTGAGAGTCTCCATTTCTTGTGTGGTGTGTCTATGTGAGTGTCTATGTGTGTGTGTGNCTATGTGAGTGTCTAAGTGTGTGTGTATGTGTGTGTGCGAGTCTCCACCTGGTGTCTGCCCTTCTCCTGGAGTTTCTCCCCGGCCCTGCGGAGTCCCTCGTCCAGCAGCTCGGCCAAGCGCACCGTCTCCCCGGAGCGCGTCTTGAACTTCTTCCTGCTCCACACAGCACACGGGGGGGTCACGAGGGGTCACGGGAGGTCATGGGGGGTCACGGGGGGGTCATGGGGGGGGGGTTGGGGGGACGGGGGGACAACATCTGCCATTCGCCACTAAGTGGCGGTGACGTCACCACGATGCTTGTGCCAGGCCAAGTGCACCTTGAGGCCACGTGAAGTGTCGAACGCCCGCTGGCAGGAGGTCACGGGGCAGACCCAGCAGGTGCCACGGGTCGACTGACCGAGATGACCGAGATGACTGGCTGATGCACCACCTGTGCCCCCTACTGTACCAACTTGCTGTGCTTTAGCCACCCGGCGCTCCGCTCGTTGTTGTGAGCGTCGCTCCTCGCCCGTTGTTGGAGGGCGACTGCCTCCAACTGCCCAGTAGCGTCCTTCACGAGCCTCCTCCACAGAGGCCGATCTGGACACCGCTGGTACCAGTCATCGGCAAGTCCACTTAGCTCCACGTCCTCCTGTACCACATCACTCCATCTCTTCTCTAGCCCGTGCCACGCCCATTTAGCCCCTCGATCCGGCCGAACAAAAGCTGTTTAGGCATGCGGTGGCTGGCATGCGGGCTACATGACCCAGCCAACGCAGCCTTGCCTGCCGGAGGAGCTCACCGATGGGACTTTACCCAGATCTTTCAAGGATTTGTGAGCTCCTCAAACAATCCAGCCTGCAGGTTAAACCCAGGATGGATCGTAGGCAGGCCAGCCTAAATGTTTATAACCGGCGAAGATGCTCCATTAGGGAGATCCACACGAGAACACAAAAAAATCAACGCTCCATCTCAAAACGTGTCTCCCTACCACCCGTAACCCCCCGTGACCCCGCCTTGACCCCCGTGACCCCCCATGCCCCTCCCACCTGTCCTCCCGAGCACGACTCCGAAGGGGGTGTGCACCACGCGCACCCCCCCTCCTGGTACCAGCCAGCCAGGCGCGCCGCAGAGAACACCGCCGCAAAGTGGGAAGCCTGCACACAGCACACCACAGACACCGCACACAGCACAGACACCGCACACAGCACAGACATCGCACACCACAGACACCGCACACAGCACAGACACCGCACAGCACACCACAGACACAGCACAGTACACCACAGACACAGCACAGCACAGACACCGCACACCACAGACACCGCACACACCACAGACACCGCACAGTTATTTAGGTCCAACGTGTCATAGGTGAACCCGGCCACTCACCCACCCACCCACCCAGCCACCCAGCCACCCACCCACTCACCCACCCACTCACCCACCCACTCACTCACTCACCCACTCACCACCCANTCACCCACCCACCCACCCACCTGCTCACTCACTCACCCACCACCTCACTCACTCACTCACCCACCCACCCACCCACTCACCCACCNACCCACCCACCCACCCACCCACTCACCCACCCACCCACCCACTCAACCACCCACCCACTCACCACCCACCCACCACCCACCCACTCACCCACCCACTCACTCACCCACCCACCACCCACTCACTCACCCACCACCCACCCACCCACTCACTCACCCACCCACCCACCACCACCCACCCACCCACCCACTCACTCACCACCCACCCACCCACCCACCATCCACCACTCACCCACCCACCCACCAACCCACCCACTCACCCACCTACCCAACCACCCACCACCCACTCATCCATCCACCCACCCACTCACCCACCCATCCACCAACCCACCCACTCACCCACCTACCCAGCCACCCACCCACTCATCCACCACCCACTCACCCATCACCCACCCACTCACCCACCACTCACCCACCCATCCACCAACCCACCCACCCACCCACCCACCTGCCCACTGTCCGTCACGTAGATGATGATGTCTGCACGCTCTGTCTGGATGCGGTGTCGCAGGGCGGCGAGATCCGACGTGTCGTAGGTGAAGCCGCCGTCCGACTTGACCACGGTGAGCGGCACGGAGCAGCCCGGAGCAAACAACACCAGGCGGCCATCGTCCTCCTGCAGCAGGCCTGACACCGCCACAATCACCACCACAATCACCACCGCCGTCACCACCACAATCACCACCACAATCACCACCGCCGTCACCACCACAATCACCACCACAATCACCACCGCCGTCACCACCACAATCACCACCACAATCACCACCGCCGTCACCACCACAATCACCACCACAATCACCACCACCACAATCACCACCACAATCATGACCACCACCACAATCACCACCACAATTATGACCACCACCACAATCACCACAATCACCACCACCACCGTCACCACCACACAATCATTATCGCCACCACCACCGTCACCACTACCGTCACCACCACCACCATCACCACCACCACTATCATTACCACCACCGTCACCACCACAATCACCACCACCACCACCACTGGTGTTACAACTGCTGGTGCTGCTGCTACACCTGCACCACCAGCAGCAGCAGCTGCTGGTGGTGCAGGTGTAGCAGCAGCAGGTGCAGCAGCAGCTGGTTCAGTAGCAGCAGCAGGTGTAGCAGCAGCAGCTGGTGCAGTAGCAGCAGCAGGTGCAGCAGCAGCAGCTGTAGCAGCTGCAGCAGCAGCAGCTGGTGGTGCAGCAGCAGCTGGTGCAGCAGCAGCAGCAGGTGCAGCAGCAGCAGCAGCAGCAGGTGCAGCAGCAGGTGTAGCACCTTTGTGCTTGAGCTCCGCCACGACGTCCTGCATGAGGCTCTGGTAGAAGGACTCCCCCGCTCCTCGAGACGCACGCCCAGCCAGTCGTAGATCTTCTGGAACTCTGTGTGCCCGGGGCGGGGACGTATGGTCAAGGGCAAAGACAAAGGTCCCCCGTGTAGCCTCAACGGACTGTTGGGGCAAGGGCTGTTAGTGAGAAGCACCCACAAAGACAAAGATCCCCCGTGTAGCCTCACAGACTGTAGGGGCAAGTGCTGTTAGTAGTGAGTAACACCCAGACAGACAAAGATCCCCGTGTAGCTCTAACAGACTGTTGGGGCAAGTGCTGTTAGTGAGAAGCACCCACAAAGACAAAGTCCCCGTGTAGCCTTAACAGACTGCAGGGGCAAGTGCTGTTAGTGAGAAGCACCCACAAAGACAAAGATCCCCCGTGTAGCCTCAACAGACTGTCGGGGCAAGTGCTGTTAGTGAGAAGCACCCACAAGACAAAGGTCCCCCGTGTAGCCTTAACAGACTGTCGGGGCAAGTGCTGTTAGCGAGTAGCACCTACACAGATAAAGCTCCCCCGTGTAGCTCTAACAGACTGTTGGGGCAAGTGCTGTTCATACACAGACAAAGATCCCCCGTGTAGCCTCAACAGACTGTTGGGGCAAGTGCTGTTAGCGAGTAGCACCTACAAAGACAAAGATCCCCGCGTAGCTCTAACAGACTGTAGGGGCAAGTGCTGTTAGCGAGCACCTATGAAGGCCAGAACGGTACACGAGGGTGGGTGGCCAGCACCACGCCCGACCGCCTTTGTCTCCCTAGCGGCGATGTTTACACACCGCACCAGGTACTCATTTGAGGCCTAGGGGAGGCCAGGGACCGGTTCAGATAATCGTCACTGGTGTTGGCCGTGAGCGAGAATCGAACCCGGGTCGCCGGGTTCATAGCGCAGCGTAGCGCTAACCACTACACCCACCGCTCCCCAGACACACACAGACACACACACACACACTGACAGCTACAAACACACACACACTGCTACAGACACACACTGCTACAGACACACACACACACTGACAGCTACAAACACACACACTGCTACAGACACACACTGCTACAGACACACACACACACTGCTACAGACACACACACTGCTACACACACACACACTGCTACAGACACACACTGCTACAGACACACACACACTGACTGCTACACCCCCCCCCCCCCCACCTCGTCGTGAGATGTCACAGATGAGGTTCCAGCCGCGCAGGATGGACTCCTCCTTGCTCTGCAGTCGCACGACGCACTCGTAGGCCCGGCTCCGGAACGACGGGTCCTCGTCAAAGCGAAGCTTCGACTCCTGCACACGTACACACAGTCGTACACACACACACACAGTCATATACACACACACAGTCATACACACATATACACACACACACAGTCGTACACACACACACGCACACACGTACACACACACGTACACACACACGTACACACACACGTACACACACGCGTACGCACACAATCACGCACGCACACGCGTACGCATGCACACGCGTACGCACGCACACGCACGCACGTACACACGCACAATCACGCACGCACACACGTACACGCAGTCGTACACACACACGCATACACACGCGTACACGCACGCACACACACGCGTACACGCACGCACACACACGCGTACGCACACACGCACACATGTACACGCACAGTCGTACACACGCGCACACACACGTACACACACATCCGGCACCACGATGAGGTAGGGGTTGTTTTACCAGACAAGACCTACATCTTCGCTTTATTGACCTGGTCAAGGCCTATGATACCATCAGTAGGCCTGGGCTCTGGGTTGTTCTTCGTGCTTTCCGAGTCCCTGACGATCATTAAGGACCTTCATGATGGTGAGCGGGCCCGGGTAAAACTACGTGGCCAGGAGTCGGAGCCATTCCCTGTTCACCTTGGGGTGCGACAGGGATGTCCTCTGGCTCCCACATGATTTAACATCGATTTTGACCGCGTAGTTCGTGAAGCCTTCAATAGCTGTACCGGGGGAATTTCCATTTGGTACAGATATAATGGGAGGCTGATCGACGCCCGGGTGCGATCAAGAAATGGCTCCCTATTGGTCAACCACGTCATGTATGCCGATGATTTGGTAATAGCTGCTCATTCAGAAGAGGAGTTGGAGATGCTGCTGCTGAGACTGGAGCGTGCCACTAAGAGGTGGGGCCTTACCATCAGCCCCACCAAAACTAAGCACCTGCCTGGGTATTTTGTACCATCGGACACTCCACCCCACAACTCCAATCGGTGATGGGGCGGTAGTGGAGAGAGTGGAGAGTTTCCCATACCTGGGTAGTGTGCTTATGACCGGCTCCAGTTTAACAGCAGAGGTCTCACTCCGAATCAGTCGAGCGGCATATCTTTTCATCGGTTGGTAACGCTGTGTGGAAGCTACCTGGTCTGTCGCTCCGCACGAAGCTTCAGGTCTTCTCGGCCACGGTCATTCCCTCCCTTCTCTACGCTTGCGAAACGTGGACCCCCTAATGGAGCATCTTCGCCGGTTGGAAACATTTAGGCTGGCCTGCCTACGATCCATCCTGGGTTTAACCAGGCTGGATTGTGTGAGGAGCTCACAAATCCTTGAAAGATCTGGGTAAAGTCCCATCGGTGAGCTCCTCCGGCAGGCAAGGCTGCGTTGGCTGGGTCATGTAGCCCGCATGCCCAGCCACCGCATGCCTAAACAGCTTTTGTTCGGCCGGATCGAGGGGCTAAACGGCGTGGCACGGGCTAGAGAAGAGATGGAGTGATGTGGTACAGGAGGACGTGGAGCTAAGTGGACTTGCCGATGACTGGTACCAGCGGTGTCCAGATCGGCCTCTGTGGAGGAGGCTCGTGAAGGACGCTACTGGGCAGTTGGAGGCAGTCGCCCTCCAACAACAACGGAGGCGAAGGAGCGACGCTCACAACAACGAGCGGAGCGCCGGGTGGCTAAAGCACAGCAAGTTGGTACAGTAGGGGCACAGGTGGTGCATCAGCCAGTCATCTCATCTCGGTCAGTCGACCCGTGGCACCTGGGTCTGCCCGTGACCTCCTGCCAGCGGGCTTCGACACTTCACGTGGCCTCAAGGTGCACTTGGCCTGGCACAAGCGTCNTGGTGACGTCACCGCCACTTAGTGCGAATGGCGGTTGTTGTTGTTGTTGTATGTATGTGTGTGGGAGCGGTAGTGTAGCGGTTAGCGCGCTGCGCTATGAACCTGGCGACCCGGGTTCGATTCCCGCTCACGGCTAACACCAGTGACGATTATCTGAACCGGTCCTGGGCCTCCCTAGGTCGACTCAGCCTTAAATGAGTACCTGGTGCGGTGTGTAAACATCGCCACTGGGAGACAAAGGCGGTCGGGCGTGGTGCTGGCCACCCACCCCTCGTGTACCGTTCCGGCCTTCATAGGTGCTCGCTAACAGCACTTGCCCCTACAGTCTGTTCAGGCTATACGGGGATCTTTGTATTTGTGTGTGTATGTGTGTAGTGAGTGTATGGTGTGTGTATGAGTGTATGTGTGTGTATGTNAGTNTGTATGTGGTGTATATGTTATGTATGTGTGTATGTATATATGTGTGTGTGAGTGTAGTAGNGTGTGTGAGTGTATGTATGTGTATGTATATAGTGTGTATATGTGATGGTGTGTGTATGTGAGTGTGTATATGAGTATGTATGTGACTGAGTGTGTGAGTGACCTTGTGAAGGTGCTCGCNTGGGTGGCGCTGTGTGTGTGCGTGTGTGTGAGTGTGTGTGTATGNATGTGTAGTGGATGTGTGTGTGTGTGATGTGTATGTGTATGTATGTGGGGAGCGATAGTGTAGCGGTTAGCGCTATGAACCCGGCGACCCGAGTTCGATTCCCGCTCACGGCCAACACCAGTGACGATTATCTGAACCGGTCCGGGCCTCCCTAGGTCGACTCAGCCTAAAATGAGTACCTAGTGCGATGGGTAACATCGCGTAGGGAGACAAAGGCGGTCGGGCGTGGTGCTGGCCACCCACCCCTCGTGTGCCGTGCTGAGCCTTCATAGGTGCTCGCTAACAGCTACAGTCTGTTAAGGCTATAAGGGGATCTTTGTATGTGTGTATGTGTGAGTGTGACTGACCTTGTAGAAGTGCAGATCTGCGNTGGGTGGCGGTGCTCGGTGTAGTTGGGGAAGCGTCCACCAGGTGGGTCAGCATGAACTGCGTGCCCCAGTCACTGTGGTTCAGCCTGTGTAGGGGGTGAGGGTNGGGTGAGCGTGGGTGAGTGGGTGAGCGTGGGTGTAGGGGGGTGAGCGTGGGTNAGCGTGGGTGAGCGGGGGTGAGCGGGGTGAGCGTGGGTNAGCGTGGGTGAGCGTGGGGTAGCGTGGGGTNAGGTGGGGTGAGCGGGGGTNAGCGTGGGTGAGCGGGGTGAGCGGGGTGAGCGGGGTGTGAGCGGGGGTGAGCGTGGGTGGGACTGTGTGGGTGAGCGGGGGTNAGTGTGTNGGTGAGCAGGGGTGAGCGTGGGGTGAGCGTGGGGTNAGTGAGTGTGTGGGCGAGTGTGTGGTGAGCGTGGGTAGCGTGGGTGAGCGGGGGTGAGTGTGGGTGAGAGTGAGTGAGTCAGCATCCGAGCGTGCGTCAGNTGTGGTTAGTGTAGAGGGGGTGGTGTGGGTGAGCGGGGGTGAGTGTGGGTGAGTGGGTGAGGGGGGTGAGTGTGTGGGTGAGTGTGTGGGTGAGTGAGCGTGTGGGTGAGCGTGTGAGTGTGTGGGTGAGTGTGTGAGTGANCGTGTGGGTAGGGAGTGAGTGTGTGGGTGAGTGTGTNGGTGAGGTGTGGGTGAGTGTGTGAGGGTAGCTGGGTGTGTGTGTGGTGTGTGGGTGTCGTGTGGGTGAGTGTGGGTGAGGTGTGGGTGAGTGTGTGTGTGGGTGAGCGTGTGAGTGGGTGAG
Organism: Lethenteron camtschaticum; assembly: GCA_018977245.1. Classification (NCBI taxonomy): domain Eukaryota; kingdom Metazoa; phylum Chordata; class Hyperoartia; order Petromyzontiformes; family Petromyzontidae; genus Lethenteron; species Lethenteron camtschaticum. The sequence goes on along the minus strand of WFAB01001401.1, from coordinate 10,483 downwards.
TGAGGTGGTGAGTGGGTGAGCGGGTGGGTGAGTGTGTGAGTGAGTGTGTGGGTGAGTGTGTGAGTGAGTGTGTGAGTGAGTGTGGGTGAGCGTGTGAGTGAGTGTGTGAGTGAGTGTGTGAGTGGGTGAGTGAGCGNGTGAGCGTGTGGTGAGGTGTGGGTGAGCGTGTGTGAGTGTGTGAGTGAGTGTGTGGGNTGAGCGTGTGAGGGTGAGTGAGCGTGTGAGTGTGTGGGTGAGCGTGTGTTAGTGTGTGAGGTGGGTGAGCGTGTGTTTGTGGGTGAGTGTGTGGGTGTGAGTGAGTGTGTGGGTGAGTGACTGTGTGGTGAGTGGGTGAGTGTGTGGGTGTGTGTGGGTGGGTGGGTGAGTGTGTGGTGAGTGGTGAGCNTGAGTGGGTGAGNGTGTGGGTGTATTGGATGTGTGGGTGAGTGAGCAGGTGAGCGTGTTAGGGTNAGTGTGTGAGTGTGTGAGTGGGTGTAAGTGTGTGGTGAGTGTGTGAGTGGNTGGGTGAGTGTGTGTGAGTGTGTGGGTGAGGGGTGAGTGTGTGGGTGAGTGANTGGTGAGCGAGTGAGTGAGTGAGCGTGTTAGGGTGAGCGTGTGGGNTGAGTGAGCGTGTGTGAGTGTGTNGGTGAGCGTGTGTGAGTGTGGTACCAGGAGGTGAGTGTGTGGGTGTGGGTGAGCGTGTGGGTGAGTGGTGAGTGTGTGAGTGGNTGGGTGAGTGTGTGGGAGAGTGGGTGAGTGTGTGAGTGTGGTGAGCGTGTGTAGTGTGGGTGAGTGGGTGAGTGTGTGGGTAGTGGGTGAGCGTGTGGGTAGGTGTGANTGGGGTGGGTGAGTGTGTGTGAGTGTGTTAGTGTGTGGTGAGTGTGTGAGTGTGTGTGAGCGTGTGTAGTGTGGGTGAGCGTGTGTGAGTGTGGGTGAGCGTGTGANTGAGTGTGTGAGCGTGGTGTGGTGAGCGTGTGTGAGTGTGGGGGAGTGTGTGGTGAGCGTGTGGTGAGCGTGTGGTGAGTGTGTGGGTGAGCGTGTGGGTGAATGAGTGAGTGAGGTGTGGGTGAGTGTGTGTGAGTGGGTGAGTGTGTGGGTGAGTGGGTGAGTGTGTGGGTGAGTGGGTGAGCGTGTGGGTGAGTGTGTGAGTGGGTGGGTGAGTGGGTGAGTGTGTGGGTGAGTGGGTGTGTGTGTGACTAGTGTGTGTGGGTGTGGTGAGTGTGTGGGTGAGNGGGTGAGTGTGGGGTGAGTGGGTGAGCGTGTGTGAGTGTGGTGAGCGTGTGTGAGTGTGGGTGAGCGTGTGAGGGTGAGTGTGTGAGCGTGTGTGTGAGTGTGTGAGTGTGGGTGAGCGTGTGAGCGTGGTGTGAGTGTGGGCGTGAGTGTGGGGAGTGTGTGTGAGCGTGGGTAGTGTGGNTGAGTGTGTGTGAGTGTGTGGGTGAGTGTGTTAGGTGAGTGTGTGTGTGAGCGTGTGGGTGAGCGTGTGTGTAGTGTGTGTGGTGAGCGTGTGAGTGTGGAGCGTGTGGGTGAGTGAGTGGGTGAGTGTGGGTGAGCGTGTGTGAGTGTGGAGCGTGTGGTGAGCGTGTGAGCGTGTGTGTGAGTGTGTGGGTGAGCGAGTGGTGAGTGTGGGTGAGCGTGTGGTGAGTGTGTGAGCGTGTGTGTGAGCGTGTGAGTGGTGGTGAGCGTGTGGGTGAGCTTGCGGGTGTGTAGTGTGAGTGTGTGGGTGAGCGAGTGGGTGAGCGTGTGGGTGAGGTGGTGAGCGTGTGTGTGTGGGTGAGGGTGTGTGTGAGTGTGTGACTGTGTGGTGAGTGTGTGGGTGAGCGTGTGGGTGAGCGAGTGGNTGAGTGTGGTGGTGAGCGTGTGAGTGAGTGTGTGAGCGTGTGTGTGAGCGTGTGGTGAGCGTGTGGGTGAGCGTGTGGGTGAGCGTGCGGTGTGTGTGTGTGTGGGTATNGTGTGGGTGAGCGTGTGGTGTGTGGGTGAGTGTGTGTGTGGGTGAGCGTGTGGTGAGTGAGTGAGCATGTGGTGAGTGGGTGAGCGTGTGGGTGAGTGTGTGAGTGGTGTGGGGTGAGTGGGTGAGCGTGTGGGTGAGCGTGTGGGTGAGCGTGAGTGTGTGAGTGTGTGTGTGAGTGTGTGGGTGAGCAAGTGGGTGAGGGTGTGGGTGAGTGGGTGAGCGTGTGGGTGAGCGCGTGGGTGAGCGTGTGGGTGAGCACTCACCGCACGACGTCGTGCCCCAGGAACGCGTACAGGCGGCTGGTGCTGTCCCCGATGATGGTGGAGCGGAGGTGGCCCACGTGCATCTCCTTGGCCACGTTCGGGGAGGAGAAGTCATGACGACCTGCAACAACAACCACAACAACCACAACAACATCAACACAACATCAACAACAATAAGCACCACCATAACAACAACCACAACAACATCAACAACAACATCAACAACAATAAGGCCCACCACCGCATCAACAATCAACAACATCAACAACACATCAACACACACCACCCATCAACAACCACAACAATCAACACAACATCAACAACAACATCAACACAATAACACCACCCAACAACAACCACACAACCACACAACATCAACAACAACTCAACANCAATAAGCACCACCCATCAACAACCACAACAATTAACAACGAACAGCAAAATCACTGACAACAACAGCATTCACACAATCACCACCAACACAACCAATCAGCAACATCGATAACATTAACAACACACTCATCCACCCACCCACCCACTCACGCACCCACCCACCCACCCACTCACCCACTCACCCACCCACCCACTCACCCACCCACCCACTCACCCACTCACCCACCCACCCACTCACCCACCCACCACTCACCCACCCACCCACTCACCCACCCACCCACTCACCCACCCACGCCACGCACCCACCCACCCACGCACCCACCCACCCACGCACCCACCCACCCACGCACCCACCCACCCACCCACCCACCCACTCACCCACCCACCCACCCACTCACCCACCCACCCACCCACCCACCCACCCAACCACTCACCCACCCACTCACACCACCCACCCACTCACCCACCCACCCACTCACCCACCCACCCACTCACCCACCCCCACCCACCACACACCCACTCACCCACCCACCCACCCACCCACGCACCACCCACCACTCACTCACTCACCCAACCACCCACTCACCCACCCACCCACCCACTCACCCACCCACCCACTCACTCCACCCACCCACTCACCCAACCACCCACCCACCCACCCACTCACCACCCACCCACCACCACTCCCCACCCACCCACTCACCCACCACCACCCACCCACGCACCCACCCACCCACCCACCCACTCATCCACCCACCCACTCACCCACCCACCACGCACCACCCACCCACCCACCCAACCACCCACCCACTCACCCAATCACCCACTCACCCAACCACCCACTCACCCAACCACCAACCCACCCACTCACCCAACCACCCACCCACCCACCCAACCACCCACTCACCCACCCACGCACCCACCCACCCACCCACCTTCTTGCGGGCTCCGGTGTTGGGGGGNCTCACTCCGTGCAGGAGGAGGCGTGTGAGTTGGCGCGCGAGGAACGCCGTGTCCAGGTACACGTTGATGAAGCCTCACGGAGGTCAGAGGTCAGGGGGTCAGGGGGCACACACCCACTGGAGTCCCACGCACTCACAATCACCCACCCACTCCNTCACTCACCCATCCACTCACTCACCCATCCACCACTCACTCACCCATCCACTCACTCANCCACCACTCACTCACCTATCCACTCACTCACCCATCCACTCACTCACCTATCCACTCACTCACCCATCCACTCACCCACTCACCCACCCACTCACCCACCCACTCACCCACCCACTCACCCACCCACTCACTCACCCGCCACCACTCACTCACCCATCCACTCACTCACTCACCCAGTCCACTCACCACCCACCCACTCACTAACCTATCCACTCACTCACTCACTCACCCATCCACTCACCCACTTACCCACTCACTCAGCTATCCACACCCACTCACCCAGAGTCCGTGCTTGGTGCGAGTGGAGCGATGAGCAGTGAGTTGTGATTGAGTGAGTGGTGTGTGGTGAGTGGTGAGCGAGTGGTGAGTGGTGAGCGAGTGGATGCTGAGTGGTGAGTGAGCGAGTGTTGAGTAGTGAGCCAGTGTGAGTGGTGAGTGGTGAGCGAGTGGTGAGTGGTGAGCGAGTGGTGAGCGGCGAGTGGTGAGCGATGAGTGAGTGGTGAGTGGTGAGCGACTGGTGAGTGGTGAGTGGTGAGCGGCAAGTGGTGAGCGATTGGTGAGTGGTGAGCGACTGGTGAGTGGTGAGTGGTGAGCGAGTGGTGAGTGGTGAGCGACTGGTGAGTGGTGAGTGATGAGCGGCGAGTGGTGAGCGGTGAGTGAGTGGTGAGCGACTGGTGAGCGCTGAGTGGTGTGTGGTGAGTGGTGAGCGAGTGGTGAGTGGTGAGCGGTGAGCGGTGAGTGGTGAGGGTGAGTGGTGAGCGACTGGTGAGTAACTGGTGAGGGTGAGTGGTGAATAACTGGTGAGGGTGAGTGGTGAGGGTGAGTGGTGAGAGTGAGTGGTGAGGGTGAGTGNGGGTGAGTGGTGAGGGTGAGTGGTGAGGGTGAGTGAGGTGAGTGGTGAGTAACTGGTGAGGGTGAGTGGTGAGTAACCGGTGAGGGTAAGTGGTGAGTGGTGAGGGTGAGTGGTGAGGGTGAGTGGTGAGGGTGAGTGAGGGTGAGTGGTGAGGGTGAGTGGTAAGGGTGAGTGAGGGTGAGTGGTGAGTGGTGAGTAACTGGTGAGGGTGAGTGTGAGTAACTGGTGAGGGTGAGTGGTGAGGGTGAGTGGTGAGGGTGAGTGAGGGTGAGTGGTGAGTAACTGGTGAGGGTGAGTGTGAGTAACTGGTGAGGGTGAGTGGTGAGGGTGAGTGGTGCAGGGTGAGTGGTGAGGGTGAGTGGTGAGGGTGAGTGGTGAGTAGCCTGAGGAGTGAGTGGTGAGGGTGAGTGGTGAGGGTGAGGGTGAGTGGAGGGTGAGTGTGAGGGTGAGTGGTGAGTAACTGAGTGAGTGATGGTGAGTGTGAGGGTGAGTGGTGAGGGTGAGTGGTGAGGGTGAGTGACTGGTGAGGGTGAGTGGTGAGTAACTGGTGAGGGTGAGTGGTGAGGGTGAGTGGTGAGTAACTGGTGAGTGAGTGGTGAGTAACTGGTGAGGGTGAGTGGTGANGGTGAGTGGTGAGGGTGAGTGGTGAGGGTGAGGGTGAGGGTGAGTGGTGAGGGTGAGGGTGAGTGGTGAGGGTGAGTGGTGAGGGTGAGATGAGTGAGTGGTGAGGGTGAGGGTGAGTGGTGAGTGGTGAGTGGTGAGGGTGAGTGGTGAGGGTTAGTGGTGAGGGTGAGTGGTGAGTGGTGAGGGTGAGTGAGGGTGAGTGGTGATGGTGAGGGTGATGGTGAGTAACTGGTGGGGTGAGTGGTGAGGGTGAGTGGTGAGTGAGTGAGTGGGGGTGAGTGGTGAGTGAGTGGTGAGGGTGAGCGGTGAGGGTTGGTGAGGGTGAGTGGTGAGAGTGGTGAGTGGTGAGCGACTGGTGAGTAACTGGTGAGTGGTGAGGGTGAGTGGTGAGGGTTAGTGGTGAGGGTGAGTGGTGAGTGAGTGGGTGAGTGGGGGTGAGGGGTGAGTGGTGANGGTGAGCAGAGTGAGTGAGTGGTGAGGGTGAGTGGTGGTGGTGAGGGTGAGTGGTGAGGGTGAGCAGTGAGGGTGAGTGTGAGGGTGAGTGTGAGGGTGAGTGTGAGGGTGAGGGTGAGGGTGAGTGGTGAGGGTGAGTGGTGAGGGTGAGGGTGAGTGGTGAGGGGTGAGGGTGCGTGGTGGTGGTGAGGGTGAGTGGTGAGGGTTAGTGGTGAGAGTGGTGAGTGGTGAGGGTGAGTGGGGGGNTGAGTGGTGAGTGGTGAGGGTGAGTGGTGAGAGTGAGTGGTGAAGGGTGAGTGGTGAGGGTGAGTGGTGAGGGTGAGTGGTGAGGGTGGGAGTGGTGAGGGTGGTGGTGAGGGAGGGTGAGTGGTGAGTGAGTGGTGAGTGAGTGGTGAGTGGTGAGGGTGAGTGGTGAGGGTGGTGTGGTGGTGAGGGTGAGTGGTAGNGNTGGTAGTGTTTGGTGAGCGGTGAGGGTGAGGTGAGGGTGAGATGTGGTAGGTGGNGATGGGTGAGTGAGTGGTGAGGGTTGAGACAGTGAGTGAGTGGTGTGAGGNTGAGTGAGTGAGGGTGAGTGGTGAGGGGTGAGTGACCTGGGCCCACGACCTCCACGTGCTCCACGAGGTCGCTGGCCGGGAGGTGACTCACAATGGCCGCCCCCACGTCCTTGGGGCTGACCTTCTGACCTTTAGCCTTCAGCAGCTGGGGGTCGGAGGTCAGAGGTCAAATTCACACAGTCACTCAGATGACTCTCTGTGTGGTGAGTTTGTGGGTCTCTCTGTGTGCTGAGTCTATGGGTCTCTGTGTGGTGAGTCTGGGGTCTCTGTGTGGTGAGTCTGTGGGTCTCTGTGTGGTGAGTCTGTGGGTCTCTGTGTGGTGAGTCTGTGGGTCTCTGTGTGGCGAGTCTGCGGGTCTCTGTGTGGTGAGTCTGTGGGCTCTGCGTGGTGAGTCTGTGGGTCTCTGTGTGGTGAGTCTGTGGGTCTCTGTGTGGTGAGTCTGTGGTCTCTGTGTGGTGAGTCTGTGGGTCTCTGTGTAGTGAGTCTGTGGCTCTCTGCGTGGTGAGTCTGTGGGTCTCTGTGTGGTGAGTCTGTGGGTCTCTGTGGTGAGTCTGTGGGTCTCTGTGTGGTGAGTCTGTGGGTCTCTGTGTGCTGAGTCTGTGGGTCTCTGTGTGGAGTCTGTGGGTCTCTGTGGGTCTCTGTGTGGTGAGTCTGTGGGTCTCTGTGGGTCTCTGTGTGCTGAGTCTGTGGGTCTCTGTGTGATGAGTCTGTGGGTCTCTGTGGCTCTCTGTGGGTCTCTATGGTGAGTCTGTGGGTCTCTGTGGGTCTCTGTGGGTCTCTGTGTAGGAGTCTGTGGGTCTCTGTGTGGTGAGTCTGTGGGTCTCTGTGTGGTGAGTCTGTGGATCTCTGTGTGGTGAGTCTGTGGGTCTCTGTGTGCTGAGTCTGTGGGTCTCTGTGTGCGAGTCTGGGGTCTCTGTGTGGTGAGTCTGTGGGTCTCTGTGTAGGTCTGTGGGTCTCTGTGTAGGACTGTGGGTCTCTGTGTAGGAGTCTGTGGGTCTCTATGATGAGTCTGTGGGTCTCTGTGTGGCGAGTCTGTGGGTCTCTGTGTGATGAGTCTGTGGATCTCTATGGTGAGTCTGTGGGTCTCTGTGTGGTGAGTCTGTGGGTCTCTGTGTGGTGAGTCTGTGGGTACTCTGTGTGGTGAGTCTGTGGCTCTCTGCGTGGTGTGTCTGTGGGTCTCTGTGTGGTGAGTCTGTGGGTCTCTTGTGGTGAGTCTGTGGGTCTCTGTGTGGTGAGTCTGTGGGTCTCTGTGTGCTGAGTCTGTGGGTCTCTGTGTGCTGAGTCTGTGGGTCTCTGTGGCTTTCTGTGGGTCTCTATGGTGAGTCTGTGGGTCTCTGTGGGTCTCTGTGGGTCTCTGTGTAGGAGTCTGTGGGTCTCTGTGTGGTGAGTCTGTGGGTCTCTGTGTGGTGAGTCTGTGGGTCTCTGTGGTGAGTCTGTGGGTCTCTGTGTGCTGAGTCTGTGGGTCTCTGTGTGCTGAGTCTGTGGGTCTCTGTGTGCTGAGTCTGTGGGTCTCTGTGTAGGAGTCTGTGGGTCTCTGTGGCTCTCTGTGGGTCTCTATGGTGAGTCTGTGGGTCTCTGTGGGTCTCTGTGGGTCTCTGTGTAGGAGTCTGTGGGTCTCTGTGTGGTGAGTCTGTGGGTCTCTGTGTGGTGAGTCTGTGGGTCTCTGTGTGGTGAGTCTGTGGGTCTCTGTGTGGTGAGTCTGTGGGTCTTGTGGTGAGTCTGTGGGTCTCTGTGTGGTGAGTCTGTGGGTCTCTGTGTGCTGAGTCTGTGGGTCTCTGTGTGGGAGTCTGTGGGTCTCTGTGTGGTGAGTCTGTGGGTCTCTGTGTGCTGAGTCTGTGGGTCTCTGTGTGCTGAGTCTGTGGGTCTCTGTGTGCTGAGTCTGTGGGTCTCTGTGGCTCTCTGTGGTCTCTATGGTGAGTCTGTGGGTCTCTGTGGGTCTCTGTGGGTCTCTGTGTAGGAGTCTGTGGGTCTCTGTGTGGTGAGTCTGTGGTCTCTGTGTGGTGAGTCTGTGGGTCTCTGTGTGGTGAGTCTGTGGGTCTCTGTGTGCTGAGTCTGTGGGTCTCTGTGTGCTGAGTCTGGGGTCTCTGTGTGGTGAGTCTGTGGGTCTCTGTGTAGGAGTCTGTGGGTCTCTATGACGAGTCTGTGGTCTCTGTGTGGGAGTCTGTGGGTCTCTGTGTAGGAGTCTGTGGGTCTCTGTGTAGGAGTCTGTGGGTCTCTATGGTAGGTCTGTGGGTCTCTGTGTGGTGAGTCTGTGGGTCTCTATGGTGAGTCTGTGGGTCTCTGTGTGGTGAGTCTGTGGGTCACTGTGTGCTGAGTCTGTGGGTCTCTGTGTGATGAGTCTGTGGGTCTCTGTGGCTCTCTGTGGGTCTCTGTGTGGTGAGTCTGTGGGTCTCTGTGGGTCTTGTGTGTGTGGTGAGTCTGTGGGTCTCTGTGGCTCTCTGCGTGAACACCGCGATGATAGCGGCTGACCTGCGCGATTGCCATGGCGCTGTTGCACTGGTAATCGGCGAGGCGCTGCTCCTGCTGCTGCTCCTGCTGCTGCTGCTGCTTCTGCTGCTGCTGCTGCTGCGGCTTCGAGGGAGCGATGGCCACGGGAGGCACGGCGAGGCCGGGGAAGGCGGCGCTCACGGCGCTGGCGAACGCCGCGGCGAGTCGGGCGCGATGTTCACCATCCCCCGTCCACGTCGGCCCCGTCGCCGCCGTCGCGGTCCCCGTGGGGAGCCTCGCGGTCGCCGTGGAGACCCTCGCGGTCGCCGTGGGGACCGGTGGCGGGGGAGGAGGAGGTGGAGGAGGTGGAGGTTGGCTGAGGCCGTTGCTTTGTCACCTCGTCACTCAGACACTGCGGAGGGAAGTCAGAGGTTGGCCTGAAAGTTGATGGTGGGTGGGTTGGTGGGTGGGTGTGGTGGTGGGTGGGTGGATGGGTGGGTGATGGGTGGTGTGGTGGGTGGGTGAGTGGGTGGGTGAGTGGGTGGGTGGGTGGATGGATGGGTGGGTGGGTGGCTGGGAGGTGGGTGAGTGGTTGGTGGGTGGTGAGTGGTGGGTGGATGGATGGTGGGTGGGTGGGTGGTTGGGTAGGTGGGTGAGTGGGTGGGTGGGTGGGTGGGTGGGTGAGTGGGTGGTGGGTGGTGGGTGGGTGGGTGAGTAGGTGGGTGAGTGAGTTGGTGGGTGAGTGAGTAGGTGGGTGGGTGGGTGGGTGAGTGGGTGGGTGGGTGGGTGGGTGGGTGGGTGGGTGAGTGGGTGGGTGGGTGGGTGGGTGAGTGGGTGGGTGGGTGAGTGGGTTGATGGGTGGTGGGTGGGTGGGTGGGTGATGGGTGGGTGGGTGGGTGAGTGAGTGAGTGGGTGGGTGGGTGAGTGAGTGGGTGGGTGGGTGGGTGAGTGGGTGGGTGAGTGAGTAGGGGGGTGGGTGAGTGGTAGGGTGGGTGGGTGGGTGAGTTGGTGGGTGGGTGGGGGTGGGTGGGTGGATGCGTTGATAACTGGGTGTGTGGTTGTGGTGGGTGGGTGGCGGGTTGTAGTGTGTGTGTAGTGCTGTGGTGGTTCTGACGATGTCAATAAAACGATGGTGGAGTGGTTGTGAATATGTGTTGGTGGTGATCATGACCCAGGGCTCAAACTCCAACCCAGCACCTCAGCGGCTCTGACACGTCCGTCACGAGCTCACGAGAAACACCCAGACCAGGGCTCAAGCCCCAAGACCATGCCCTGTGTGTACAGGTGGAATATCTGGGCCAGACACCTCAGTCAGTCAACCCATGGCACCTGCCGGGTCTGTTCCGTGACCTCCTCCTGCTGCACCTAGCCTGGCACAGCAGTCAACCCACGGCACCTGCTGGTCTGTCCCGTGACCTCCTCCTCCTGCACCTAGCCTGGCACAGCAGTAAAACCGTGGCACCTGCTGAGTCTGTCCGTGACCTCCTCCTCATGCACCTAGCCTGGTACAGCAGTCAACCCATTGCACCAGCAGGGTCGGTCACGTGACCTCCTCCTGCACCTAGCCTGGCACAGAAGTCCACCCATGCACCTGCTGGGTCTGTCCCGTGACCTCCTCCTGCTGCACCTAGCCTGGCACAGCAGTCAACCCACGGCACCTGCCGGGTCTGTCCCTGACCTCCTCCTGCACCTAGCCTGGCACAGCAGTCAACCCATGGCACCTGCTGGGTCTGTCCCGTGACCTCCTCCTGCTGCACCTAGCCTGGTACAGCAGCCAACTCATGGCACCTGCTGGGTCTGTCCCGTGACCTCC